>PQWD01014331.1:0-12382 GCA_019425675.1 Leucinodes orbonalis
AGTTCATCAATCGGTTTTTGCAATTTCATTGAAGTGGACTTTATTATCAGCGTTTAAGATTGCATTTGAAGTGCGATGGTTTGTTATTCCAATGTATTGTGGTTTCTAGGCTCTTCAATAAATAATGCTAATTTGATGAAGTCCATCAGTAGATGTTACTTTGAGCTTGAAAATAATGTTAATGATTTTTCTATTCAATACCTTTATGTTATAATCTAGGAAAATTCACTATGGATAAATTAGTAGTTTCAAGCTATAATAACATTTTACCAAACATTTAACCTGTATTCGAATTACGCAAATAACAGTTTGAAATGGCCATCACGCGTTCATACAGTGCAAAACATAAAACATGGTATGAAGTAATTATTAAACATGTTTTTTGAGTTTTTGTAACCTCATAAAAATACTTTATCTAATAAAACTACTGGTACGAAGCTGTGGACCTAGGAATGGATTTGAGTATTCGCGTAATGTACTTTTATCCGTTTTGTTAAACACATCGTCTAGCTTCTTTACGATTTAATAATCTTCTTTTTTTAAATAAGTGACATATTTATATTCGCTATTGTTTGAGTATAAAAGTTTCATTTGTGTAATTTTAGATTAAATTATATTTAATTGTAATAGAAGACTAAACAAATCAAGTGTTATCTATCAATAAACACTGAAAGGCCCATTTTGATCGATTGCAAATGACATAATATGTTCATATTTCACATAGAATAAATCATAGTACCAAGAACCATGTAAACCGGTTACATATTTGTTTACTTTATTCTAAGAACATGTGTTATGGACATGCGAAGTATGAGCTTATAATGTTTTATAATTATATACACAGGTACCTATATGTATAATAGTGGTTGGTAACTATGCAATATTTTTATATTATACGTGTTATTGTTCTATATTATTTAATTGCATTGCATTTATCGTATATATTTTCCCGGTTCATTTAAAATTTATTTACATATATATTTATATTTCTTTTTTGAACAAGCACAATAATCTACTATCTTGAAAATGGCTATATTTACACTCAGATTCAATTACTCGTTGCGTTGCACAAGTGGCGATATTTATTGTATTTGGAAAATGTTATTTTCAGTTTCTAATTTGAAAAGATTAATATGAATCCTCAAGACAATTTAATTTACTTAACATTGAAACTGTAACTTTGATTTAAAAGGTTAACAAGTTATACTTTACGTGATTTTCGTTTAGAATTCATTCCTTTAGAAAATATAGTTTCAAGTCACGTCACTAATTAGAAAATCTATGTTTTGATTTTTATTGTTGTTTTGACCAATTAATTGTATGGTCGAAGCAAACAAGTCCATAATTGATAATAAAAAAAAATGATTGTAATAATTCAAATTCATATTTGATGTCTTCAAATTTATTTTGATACGAGTTTTCTTGTTTTTCTGTATTGAAGTTCACGTCTGCAGAATCGTTTGCTTGTGTCGATGTTTTTTCGACACAATTGGCAGTTTTTTTCTTTGCGACCCGACCTCGCCGTTTTTGCCGTAGCCAAGTACACTAAATGACTTTTCATATTTTTTAAGGGATACAATAATGCAGATATTCATTACCAGATTTTGAAGATAAAGCATATGAAGTCTGAGCAATAGTTAGCTTTATTTTATTGTAATTTATAGGTTTAATGACTTACAAACGTGTTTCTGTCTAAGTTTTTTAATGGTTTTATATTTCTTATTTTGCAAATATTTTTTTGCAATTAAATTTTTTAATTTGTTTATGATTTAGAGGGTCAGTAGCTCATTAGTATGGACTGTTACCTTCCGATCTGGAGGGTGCAGGATTAAATCCCGCCGCTTGCCAATGTGTTTTCGAATTTATATATACGTTTATTCGACGCTCTTACAATTTAGGAAAGCCGTGTGAGGAACCTGGGCCCACGTGGTAGATTACGGTCCTACTAGTCCGAGAGCCGGCCGTATAAAAGTCCTATGGATCAAATACATGAACATTTTTTTAATAAAGTCTGAGGAACCTCTATTAGAGAGGTTTTACTAAAGATCCAAGATCAAAATTATTAATTTTGCTCGCATCCAAAATTATGACTTCACAGTTGTTATTCCAGACATTGTTATAATAATTCATAAGATACATGAAAATTAACGGGAAAATACTTTGAAAACTTAATTCTGCTTATCGAATACTTTATATTCTCTTTATTTTTTTCGTGTATATTTAATTTGCAAAATCAGGCATTTTCAGGGGTGACGACTTTAGTTCTATAGTTTTTCAGACTAAAAAAAATGTTCACGTATCTGATCCATAGGACTTCTATATGGCCGGCTCCAAGACTAAACAATCTCATAGTTAGGTTTTACGCCTCACTGAAAGGCACAGCTAACAGTAAGACGTGAGTTAATTTGATAAATGTCCACTTGGAGATGGATTTGTTATTTTTGACTGTTATTAATTTACTATTAAGACTCAAATTGTAGTTAGGGTAGGATTTGATTAATTTAAAAGTGTGATTATAATGCGGCGTAATTATTACCTGAATCGTAAAATAGTGGTTTAAACGATATAAACTTGAAACTTATAATAATAACAATTAATGATTTAATTCACGGTGAAGGAAACATCGAGAAAACCTGCGACGCCTGCGAAGAGATTCAAAGGTTGTGCGTGAAGTCGTCCAACCCGCACTGGGCTTATCACCCAATACGGGTAGGCTCGGCCTAATCACATATACGGTAGGCTCTGCCCCTCGGTAGGGACGTTTAATGAGCTGATGATGAATGATTTAATTAATCAACACATTTCTTTTTGATCAGGTTCATTATTCAGGTTTTTTTCGAACTGCTGAAAGAAAACGCTTTTTCCTGCATTTTCTACCATCAACTTCCAACCGGTTAATGATCCGAATCATCTCTACGTGCCACCACAATCATGGTGAGACGCCATTACTCGAAAAGTTATTTAGGGTTGTGAAAATAAAATAAGAAAACGTTCCGAAAGTAGAACTGTGTAGGTGCTTTAAATGTTTGTATTTGTGGACATTTATAATTTTATTTCATAAAGTATCAGACTATAACTCGATACTATTAAGCAAGAATGTATCGTAAACACCTTTTGTTATTAAAAATCAATATTAATAATATTGATCACAGATTTATTTTAATGTAGTTAAGTAATTTTATTCTATGTTTATATATATTTTATCTTATTTATTTTAATTCAATGCTATATGCATTTTAATTTGATTTTGAAAATAATCGAAGACTGGCATGTGGGTCAAATTAAGATTCAAAGATTTTCTTTCATAGTTAAAACTGAAGCTAATCTATAAGCGTGTTAAAAAGATGAAAATTGATAAAAATTAGGGTAGAACGACTAAACTGTAAAAATTTAGTAACTGCCCTCTAGTTCTGGTTTAGGACTTTAAAATTGTTGTCATAAACTTTCAAGAGATTTATTGCCAACATTATAAAAATATAAGCGATAGCAGCATAATAATAATAAATGTCCACTGACATACACAGCCCCCTCCTGCCCCAAACTAAGCGTTAGCCTGTAAAATGGATAAGTACTGAACAATGGATAAACATACTTATATCTTTTTTGTAAATACATAGATACCAATACATACAGACATGTTTATGCACACAAATGTTTGCACTACACGGGAACCGTACCTAGTGCCTTGGTGTAGTAGCCAACATTTCAACCATTAAAGCACACGATTCATATTAATATTATTAACATATAAATATGTATATTATGCTTGCAAGCGTCGCCATTTATTAATTGTGTATTCTTTGTTATAGATTTATTAAAACATTTTCAAATTGAGCTTTTGTTACACATCTCACGTCCTGTTGGCTACAATTAATTGCCTTAATATAAAATTAACATTGGAATACATATGCAATTATTTAATAATTATCATCACTAATATACATAAGTACCAGGGCTGATTTCCTCACAATTTTGTAACTATGCAAGCAATTTTCTAAGATAACTATCCAAGAATATGGGTTTTAAAAATTTGGTAAATGAAGTGTCTCAAATAAAAAATTCAATAAAATTATACAAAGAATAAAACATGTGTTAAAAATAAATGCGTAATATTATGTAATAGAAAAATAAATTTCATCTTTTGTAATAAATGGCCTTAGGAGTTTAACTGTAAGTTAATTTGGAATAAATATTATTTATTTGAATAAAAATAAATATTAAGTACACTAATAAAAACTAGAAACCTACAAAACAAAAAAGGCAAACATAATTTGGTTATTTGAAATAGGCTAGCCATGTCATCAAAGATACTTCCTTATGTTTGATCACGTTTTGAGGAATGTTTAACTTAATTTTAAATTAAAATTATGCTCGTGAGTTTTAAATTTGGGTTTTCGATTTTTGAAGGTGAAATGAAAAATCTACGTATTATATAGCAAAATCGAAATAAAAAAGAAAGCATTAACATTGTAGCATCAAAGTCAATTATAAGACATTTGCCAATATTTTCTCCTCGAGATATTTGCGAATAAATAAGGTGCTTCCTTTCACAAATACCTACTGCGTAGTTAGCTAGATAGAGTTTTTATATATTTTTAATAGAGTGGTTGAATAAGACCTGGGGGACCCGGAAGCGGCCTTGAGGGTGCGTAGCAACGGGGATGAGAAAAAAATCTATACTATCCAGTGCAGGGGGCGCCACCCTACACTACTTCGAGAACACCCTGTATATAGATTATACACACTGTATATAGGGCAACGTTTGTATATAATTGCCATTAACGAGCTGTAATCTCCTTTTGATTGGATAATCTGGGGTTGATATTTTTTTTGTTAATTTGCTGCCAACGGCATGAGCTTGTATCTGTTCAAAATGTTTAATACTTAGTAAAAGAAAGTCGTAAAGAAGATCTTAATTTCATCAAGAGCTATTGGATACCTTAGGTGTGGTTGTTGTATAGTGATAAATATTGTCAAAGTTAATTTTATTTCAAAACGACATCTCAATTATACAACTTTTCCAACTTAACCTGGATTTGTGACTGAAAAAGTTTATAAATACCACAAATGAATGTTTTCATCGACATCGTATGATCGTATATAGTTAAAAAATCCCTAAAATACGGTTCACAGTTTGATCCCATGCCATGGCTTGACTAGTCAGTTCTAGTTGTATACTGAATGAGGTTAGCCAATTAGATTAAACTTGAAGTCATATTTGGTTTTTATAAAAATACTTTTTCGTAAAGCAGTTTCAATCATTACACGTGCCGTTGAAAATGGTTTAAACACGGCTCTAACAAATCCTTTGAAGATTGAGAAAAAAATTCATCCGTTTCCAGGTCATTAACTTATCAAAATGCGATAAGATGATGCATTATTAATGGTGTTACATTATACAATCTTATGAATCAAAAGATAAGATCTTTTGTTAGGGAATAGAAAATACTTATATTTGCAAGATGTTTAAGTTGTAAACAGTTAAATAATAAAATCTTCAGTTTTAAAATAATGTTAAGATGCAGTGGTTCCAGTTAGTAAGGAATTACTAGGGACTGACTTTTCTTGTATAGTTATTTGAATTACAATTTAATTTAACACTAGTTACTTTATTTTTAAAATGAAATAAACAATGATGTTCATCATCATCAGCTCATTAAACGTCCCACCGAGGGGCACGAGCTACCCGTATAGGGTGATTAGGCCATAGTCGTCCACGCGGCCCAGTGCGGATTGGACGACTTCACAAACAACCTTTGAATCTCTTTGCAGGCGTGCATGAAGGCTTCCTCATGATGTTTTAATTCACCGTAAGAGCATCGGATAACGTACTATATTTTCGAAAGTTCGAAAACACATTGGTACATGTCGGGATTTCAACCTCAGCCCTCCGGTAGAAGGCGACAGTCCACACCATTGAGCCACCGACGCTCTTAACAATGTTATACCAAAGGATATATTAAATACCGTATAATTGTATATTAATTTTATTTGAATATCGTTAAACAGAATAACTAGTAGGATTCGAAATAAGGGCTTATGAATCCCACGCAATAGTATAGATCCTTACTGGCTTAAATCCCACGAATGTTCATTGAATTGATGTCTTAATTGGCTAAGAAGGTTTTTATTCATAGACTTAAGGTATTACAAAAAGTTTTCAAAATCATTTGTATATGTACATTGAAATTAAAGTTTTGTAAATAAATATTTGTAACTAACGTTCATGTTTTAAGTTGATAGGTACGTTTATTTATTCAAATATATATTGAAGTTAGGGTAAATAAATTAGTTGTAACTTACATCGTGAAACTACAATTAAATAAGGCTGTAACCCAAACACGGTTTTCAGCAAAACACGTCGGGGCGAAAAAAAACAAAATGCAGGCCACGTCGTTGAGCCCCGCCGTTGCCATGGCAACGCTCCGGGAAGCTTCCAGTCACGTGTCGCCCAACTTGTTTCCGCTTTTCGTTTTTCTTTTTCTCTCCGTTCCACGCGCATTTTTTCTGTCCCCTCGCCTCTGGGGTGGGTGCAGGCGGCGTCCCCCTCGACAGCTCGTGTACGAGACTTAATTGCGTCTGTGAGTGTGGTCCAGAGAAATTAGAACGCGGTTAGTTACGGGAACAGAGGTGCCGTTTGGAAAGTGAGGAACTATTTTTTTTGGACTAGCATAGTAAAGATTGATTTTTTTATTAATTCCAGAATCAACCTTAAGAAAAATGTAGTGCAATGAAAAATTAAGAATATCTGTAGCAATCATAGATATTTAAAATATTTTTTTGTTAATTTAAATCAGGTCCACTCAAACTTATACAATACATTGTATGTAGGTATGGTACTAAACAGTACTTATATAAAAAAACTAGTTCATAATTGTAATGTTTATCATAAATTTGTTTATTTTCATGTAGTTAAGTGATTTTATATATTTTGATTCAATGTTATATGGATATTTTATTCGAAATAAATGACTTTTTTTGTAAGAATCTTATTTTTTAAATATCATAATCTATTCAGCATATTATTGTATTGGCATCATTCTATGGCACATAAGATCCATCTTTTCCTACCATCTACATAATTGAAAATAACGCGCTTTACTCCTAAACTAAAATAATTTCTATAATAAACATATTATCCGAATAAAATGACGCCGTTAACTCGCACGTGCTAATGATTTTAGAATTTTGTTATCATCATTAAAAAGTTGTAACAATATTATGTGGGGCAAGTTCAAGTGATAAGAGCTAATCGTTTGACCTCACTTCCACCGGCTAGCTTAATTAGGCAAAGGGTCTGTTGTTATTTCAATATTAATTAGCTCAAACAAAAAAAGCAAAAAGTAGCCAATAAATTAAATCCATCCAAATAGCCAGGCAATTTGGGCCTCAAAATATAATCTCGAATTCGCTTGTAATCAAAAAATTACAGTTGTACACATATAGGTAAAACTTAAGAAACAATGCTAAAGGTTTTTCGAACGAAACGACCTGTATTTTTAATTAATTGATTATGTACACTGTGAAACACTATGTTTTACAAACTCAATGATGTGATAATTGTTTTTTTTATATTTTCTTACGGTTTATTTTTTTAGTTATAGACGTAACTTTTCTGAAGTACTTATAAGGGTGATTTCCAAAATCTTTATTAAGTTGGCCATTTACTAAAAAAATAAAAGTAATGTAATGATATACAAGTTAGAAATATTGTTTTTGTATTTGAAGAGTTAATTAATAAAGTAAATTGATAATGTTCGACGGTATTAAGCTTGTCATTATAATGTTATGTGTAAATATGAATTCGTATGATAATTCTTATTTTTAGCTCCCCATATGACGTACGGCCCTCGTATTGGAATCTATGCGGTTAATTAATTTTAAATAAAATTTTCCCTATATAGTTAAATTCATAACAATATAATTGTACACTTTTGATAGGTAGGCTAATGGAACTGGCATATAATTTTAGTAGTTTAATTTTTGTAATAAAAATTTGTGTGATAATTTTTGGGAATGAAATTTTCATTAAATAAAACTTCCTGCTATTATTTTTTAAAGTACTGCTAGTACCTACTTCTAAAAATTTTAAAATAGGTAAATATTTTTTTTAATAAGTCGTAAAACCCTGAGTTACTCGAAGAATCATTCTAGTATTATGTAATTTCTACCCTACGAAACCGTTATTTTCGGGATTCCGGGACTAATAAAAGTAAACATTTTTCATGCACACCGTACAACTTACATAATATGACATTTTAAAATTTAAAGTAGCAATTCTAAAATACCTTTTATGAACTATTAAAGGTTTTAAAAATTCTCAAAAAATATGTATTGACACTTAACAGCACAAACAAACCGAGCGCTCTGTATCTAACGGTGCTCTGTACCGAGGCTTGCACCAAAGTCCCTGTAACATTTCTTTTTCGTGAAAATCTATTTATAACTAGGGCAACCTCGTGCCTCGCTCGTCTAAGCGGTTGTACGCTCTACCGCCTTCGCGTAGAGTCGGCAATCGTCCACCAAGCCTTTGTAAGCGTGTATACGTATACATTTTTTTCTCATAGTGCCTCTATTATATTGATTAGTCAGGGTGCTCCTTCCTGGAGCCTTCTTTGTGCGTTATTCCTTCGCTTCCCTTTGTTTTTGGCTATATTTAGTATTTTTCAAGACATTGACCGGCTGTTTGGGCCAATTACAATGTAAATACCGACAAAGAAATTATTTCAATTTATTTCAAATTACTTCATAGTAATCATGGTAATAATAACAATATCATTTATTTACTAGAAACGCTGTATATTTATGTGTTATAACAATATTTGGACACTATATTTCGCCATTTCAATGGCTAGAATATATTTGAAATTATGTAAAATTTTATGTTAACAATGTTTAACTTAAAATATATAAGCATTTTCAAAGTTTATATATATACAATATCAAACTTAAATCATATTGATGTCACTGTTCCTTGATATTCTTTAACACTATATATATTATTATTGTCAAAAGCCAATTAATATTTATTAAATAACGGAGTACTTTCAATACACTCGGGAAGGTGTGGTATTTTGGTAGAGAACTACCAGAATACTAGAGCTTTTGGTCAAAGTCAAAGTCAAAAACATTTATTTCAAATTAGGCTTACAAAAAGCACTTATGAACGTCAAAAAATATACAAAAAAAAAATAAAAAAACGATTAAAATAAATAAAATACTAAACTAAAAATATGAGTTTTGATGCTTTGAAAAAAAAGGTCGTAGCGTGACAAGGTTTAAAATGAAGAGTTAGGACTATAGTTGTATTTTGATCAACAAATCTATATCACTGTAGGTCACAGGCTTCATGTAGTATCATCAAGCTCATTAAACGTCCCCACCGAGGGGCACGAGCCTACCCGTATAAGGTGATAAGGCCATAGTCGTCCACGCGGGCCAGTGCGGATTGGACGACTTCACCACACCTTTGAATCTCTTCGCAGGCGTGCATGAAGGTTTCCTCACGATGTTTTCCTTCACCGTAAGAGCATCGGATAACGTACATATATTTTCGAAAATTCGAAAATACATTGGTACGTGTCGGGATTTGAACCTCAGCCCTCCCGGTAGGAAGGCGACAGTCCACACCATTGAGCCACCGACGCTCATGTAGTATGGCTAATAGGAATGGGCCGTATCTAATCTGGGTTTGATGACCAATTGGGTGTGAATGTCAGTGTATATTTATTAATATTTTTTTTCGAAATACACATTTTATACATAGAAACACAATATAAACGGACATAATCATGCTCACAAATGTTTATAGTGCGGGTATGGAATCCGGAACCCTTTATGAAAGAGCCGACATCTCGATTAATTCCACCACACGTGTCGTCTTATTTTTTTTTGTTTTTATTCATGACAGGCTTGCTCTTACCAAAAATAATTTCAAATTTAAATACCTGCATCTTAAAAAGTGCACAAGTTTAAACATATTTTGTTAACATTTGTTTTTTAATGTCTCATTGTCTTTAAAAATATTTATGGTAGAAGAGGAGACATTTAAATCTAGATTTGCGTATAGGTTTCAAACCATTTGTTTGACCTACATGTATAAACTGGTAACCCAATCATTATTCAGTAATATATTACATTTAAGCAGCGTATCGTAGCCGTTCAGACTACGTTGTAATTAATTAAAATCAAAATATCCCCCAAAGATAAAATTAATATTGATCCCACTATATGTGTATCAGTTACTATGTCTAATAGGGTATCGATCCATTGTATTAAACAAATAAATATATCTTATAATTATTTATAGGTATATAGCAGCATACGAGCATCGGTAGCTCAATGGTGTGGCGCCCTCCTACCGGGAGGGTTGAGGTTCAAATCCCGCCACGTACAATATATTTTCGAATTTTCGAAAATAAATGTACGTTATCCGACGCTCTTACGGTGAAGGAAACATCGTGAGGAAACCTGCGCACGCCTGCGAAGAGATTCAAAGGATGTGCGTGTAGTGTCCAACCCACACTGGTCCCGCGTGGACGACTAAGGCTAAGGTAGGACGTTTAATGAGCTGATGATGATGATGTAGCAGCATACAAAATTGGTATAACCAATACATTACTCGTAGATAATGAGAATATTAAATGCTGCATTCACATCGATAAATAAGCTGTTCCTTTCCTTTTAAAAGGAATTTATGAATTAAAATGAATATCTAAAAGTTGGCACACTTACCAAAATATACATAGATTTAATTTACTAAAAACGACTTAATAAAATTAAAATAAAGTACAAAGCTCAATCATGTTTTATAAAGAAAGGCTATTGCACATTTGAATAAGTTTAAATGTATGTTAAAGCATTTGCAACTTAATTAAATTAAGTAATTACTAGTAGTATGAATTATCTTAAGGTGTTTTCGAATCAAAACCAACCATAAAACTGAACGAATATTTTACTATTGAGTTGCAACAGCGATCAAATAGCGAGCATTGAAATTAAGGAATTGGGGCTTTGATCTTCGCTTCAGAAGGTAAAAGTGTGACCCATTAAGACCAATCAAGCATGACTCACCGCGGGAGTGAGCGGGTTACACGCAACAATTTGCTCGCGGGAAACCCCCGAGTCGCGTGCGCGGGCGCACATACAGCACACACGTGAAATTACACACACAAATGCGTGTGAAACTTCGCGAAATCGCTCGAGCGAATCACTACAACGTGAACGCACACATGCAAGGTGATGACGTAATGCGCAGTGTCTGCTCCACGAAATATTTTATCATAGGTAAACAATAGTGTTTACTAGATGATTTATTGGTTCAATGTTGTGTCACTCAACACAACATTGCAACATTATTCTCACACCACTGAAGTATGAATAAAAAACAAAAACTTTAAGTCAATACCTTTACTATTTGTCAATGTTCAATTATCCAGATTTCACCAATTTTCTTTTTATACAAAAGATTAGTATCTTTTTTACCTCAAATGTAAAATCAATCAAAATATTTTGAAGAGAACGCCCTTTAGATCGACCTTCCGATGACATGCGAAAGGTTGGGTGCTGGATGAGAAAAGCGGTGAACCAGGATGTATGGCGTTGAAGGGGGTGACCTATGAGCAGTGACTGCGATTGTTGAAAAGAGACGGAAAGACTAGAAAAGCTCCATTTGTAGTATGTAGTCACCGTTTAATTAACACTGGTAACTTAAATATAAATTCATTTATAAACCGCTTTCATTCATTTGTTTTTTATTCTAACGATAATTTAAATTCAACATCAGTCTGATTACTTTGCGTTGCCAGACATTGCATTTTGCTTTTTAAGTATATGCGAATAAAATCTTCATTCGTTGTCGTGCAAAACACGTGCGGTGAAATGCCAAGCGCCCACGCATCCAGGGTTAAGATGTGTCTACATCTATTAATATATATAAAATGTGTATGTCGTTTTGTAATATTTGAAATGCCGTTTTTTTACTACATGCATTTGAATATACAAGTATATTCAGTGTATATTCCTATTTTTTTCTAAAAACAATCATGACTTCTCTGGTGGCCGAGACGTCGACTGCTACAGCAGAGTTAAGGGATCGATCCCCGGGTACAACAATTGTGTGCATCAAAATGTCTGTTTATAATGGTCTGGGTTTTTATATGTATAATTTGTTGTATTTACAAGAAATACGATAAGTATGTATTATCCGTTGTTTAGTACCATCATACAGGCTTCACGTTTAACTTGGGGCTAGATGGCGCTGTGTGAATGTCAATGGATATTTATTTTATTATATATTTTTATTAATACGTTACAAATTTGGATAAGTGTTTGAAACAAAGATATGTCAAATATTTCCATGGCAAAAATTATAACTTTTATC
>PQWD01014332.1:0-18354 GCA_019425675.1 Leucinodes orbonalis
AGGGCGTCCACGTAACGGAAAGCGAAGCGTAGGCCGACCCTAACCAGATGGATGGATGATCTGGTTAAGGTGGCGGGTAGCAGATGGATGTCAACTGCTAGGATCGGCCCGCATGGAAATCATTAGGGGAGGCCTTCGTTCAGCAGTGGACATAATAAGGCTGTAATGTTGAAACCTCTTAGTTCTGTATGTTCTACTTGTACCAACTGCTTATATTTTTATGAATTTTTGGTACAAAATGTAACTTATTTATTTTCAAACGTAGAATCTCTTGGTTATTCTATGAATTTCTAGTACTTCCTAGTTCCAACCATGACGCGCACTAGATACTCGTAAGTATACTGGTGAATAGGAATCATCCCTACCTACCTAGTCATTTAACACATCTTGCAACATAACTCGGTTAGTGACAAAGATTTATTTGTAGCTTTGTACGTGTAATCTATAAGGCACATGTGTCTTCGTCTAAATATAATATACATTTTATGGATAATGTATTGGGTCTGGTGCATCTTATCTAAAGACGTCAACAAAGGTACCTAGCTATAAATGTTACATCAACACAAGTTATACATTACAATACTCAGTTATCAACACACTGGAATACTGTAAATAAACATTCAGATTCATGACAATTTACTCAAATATATATGAATAATAAAATAATAAATATCCACTGACATTCACACAGCGCCATCTAGCCCCAAGCCTGTATTATGAGTACTAAATAACGGATAAACTTACTTTTATACACTTTTTTTTGGAAATACATATACATAGAAAACACCCAGACCATTACAAACAGACATGTTCATGCACACAAATGTTTGTACTGCCCGGGATCGAACCCGGAACCCTTGGTTTTGCAGCCGACGCCTCAGCCGCTACACCAAATGGGTCGTCAAATAATTCACTCCACTATCTTCTAATAGATCCTTCTTAGGTCGCGTGAATGTTATTAATTATAGAACAGATAAACGTAAATTAAGCTATTTAACTGCAAAATAATTGGTGACGCCACTTATGTTATGTTTATGTTATTTTGTAGTTTAGATGTGATCGTAGTGAATTACACTATAGAGCTATTAGGAAAACTAAAAAAAACGATTGCGAAAACTTGGATCTTAATTGATAAAGTCTCTAAATAAGGAGATCCACAAAACAATCACACATCTACATTTCCATATCTCACTGGCATATTACAATATTTTTTTTAATAAAAACATAGCTGTAATAATTTAGGCCTGCATTATTATAGGTATACTCATACCTGTGATTATATAGATATCACCAAGCTTAATTTTATGCTTAGATTTCTTTTTGTTTTACGGGCATAATATTTTCATGCTGCTTTTACTCGAAAAGCGAATACGGTTTTTTAGTTTTTAAATAAATGTTAAATTCGAAGGTTTTATTGCGTTCACCAGATTCCTGTACGGGTACGTATTATATATATATATATATATATATATATATATATATATATATATATATATATATATATATATATATATATATATATAATACGGAATTTCCCAAGAAACAATTAGGAAGTTTCTGGATCTACATCTATCGCTCGTTGTTGTGGGAAAAAAGTCAGTAAATCTACTGTTTGTGGGAAGTTTGTTTGAAGTACTTTGTTTTACCTAGCTGATCCTGTATTCTACAAAGTGAGCTAACGGCTTGCGTTCATTTTTTTTTTAATATCATACTGCTACCATTAACAGAGACTTAATGGATGAAGACCAAAACTTTAAATGATTTGCATGATATGGGGACTTTGGCCTGAAATCCATTGCTAAATGTTGACGGGTAACCGATAGAACCGATATGCATCACGAGCAGATGAGGTTCGGTTAGATTGACTTTACTTTAATGGGGTTAGGTTAGATCAGCTTTAGTTCTTAAAATATGTAGTGCACATATGTAATTTTAATGTACTAAAAAGCTATTACCGATGGCCGTTACAGCAGACGAGTTCTGGAGTGGAGACCGCGTTTTGCCAAACGTAGAGAAGGATGCCCTCCAGGCCCCCCAGGTCCGACGACGAGCAGTGGACTGTGATAGGATAAATAGAGAGGGGAAAAAACAACTGTGCGTAAACATAACGCAATATCTATAAGTATATTCTCGAACGTGTCTTATTCAATCTTATCTTGTATCGAGTACCCGCTACATCATAAGACGGTATTAAAATTATAAAACACTGAAATTTAAAATATACAGTACTTAATACTTATATGGTTAACATTTGACAAAGGTTAACATGTTTTATTCTCAAGGGCAAATGAGTGTGGTGGTAACAGAATTCACTTTGGAATGAAACTAATCTTGCACCCTTGCGTCCTCGTCAAAATGGTTTAGATGCGAATAGAAAGCATTGTTTAGGTCACCTCTAACACGCAGTGGATGAATAAGTTTACATTCAAGTAGTGTTATTCCACCTTAAAATAGCGTTATTAGGTTATTTCATTTCTTTTTGACATTAATGTTGAACTTGTTTATTATCTCGCAATATATTTTCAGAACATTAGAGTTTACAGTCGGTTTATAATACTAGGAGGTTGTATGAGGTTTTTAGGTGGTAGATTTGATAGTAAGTGGTCTAGATAGGTGTCCACCGTAGTGCTACATATCATACCGTAAATAGAAGTTGCATACTCGACCATGTTTCGGAAAGCGGCACTATTGTTATAATATTGCTAGGAGACTGACGCAAGGTTGTGATGGTGAAAAATAATAAATATCGATAGACATTGATTAGTTTTAACGTAACATTTGTCATCAAACGAGTGTAGTTCATTCAGCTCTGACTCGACAACACCTTCAACTACCGTTAACTCATAAAGTTCAAATAAAACATTTTATCAAAAAATTAACACAGCAGTTGTGTGCAGTACAAAAAATAAACGATAACATTACATCAATACCGAAACAGTAATTACAGAATTTCAAACAAGCTGAATCACATGTTACATTACTAATATGTCACACGCGAAACTTTGAAAGGCGTGCGAGCACTCGCAACTTTCACATTACGCACATAGAGCATTTACGCAACGACAAACAAAATACGCATGTTTGGTAGAATATCAATGTTTAGTACGTAGTGGCATCGTATGTGGGCAGTGGGACGAGTGGCTTGCAAGACGCGGCGCGCCAAACGCGACCGAAATAACCGACCAAACACAACGAAAACAATTGACATCGAGCTTGCGCCCTCACGCGCATGCAAAAATGACAGGGAAATATGCAAGATCCGGCATGCATACTCTACAACTTATTCCAAACATTTTAGGTATTTTAGCAACCTGTTTCTGCCCACGATAATAGCTGTACTGATCTAGGGGTTAGACCGTTGAGAAAAATTTTCAAATAACAGCTCGATCCGGGGTTCGTGTTAAAAATGTGTACTTTTGTGTGATTTTTCCAGGGAATGCCCGGAACTAAACTCTGGCAGGATAAATTGATTGACTGTCTAAAAGAGAGCTAATTCCGCTTCGGAGGGTGCGTTGAGACATCAGACCCGGATACTAATATTGTGTCGCTATAAAACCCACATCGGAGGCCGTAATGTGATTTAGAAATCTAAACACCATGGCCGGTCTCGCAGCATCGCTGCGGGTATAACGTTTGTGGACTATGAGAAGGCCTTCTCATAGTCCACAAACGCCGAGCATAGTAATATAGATGTACGGAACTATCTCTCTTCAACCTATTGCAGTCCACTGCTGGACATAGGTCTCCCCCATTTTGCGCCAGACATCCCGGTCCTCCGCTTTTCTCATCCAGCTTCCACCAGCGACCTTTCGCAAGTCGTCGGTCCATCGGGCCGGAGGGCGCCCTACGCTACGCTTGCCAAGACGCGGTCTCCACTCCAGAACTCGTCTGCTCCAACGGCCATCGGTTCTGCGACATACGTGACCAGCCCACTGCCACTTCAACTTGCTGATCCGGCGGGCTATGTCGGTAACTTTAGTTCTCTTACGGATTAAATCATTTCTGATCTTTTACCTAAGAGAGACTCCAAGCATAGCTCGCTCAATTGCGCGTTGAGTGACTTTGAAAGTTCAAAGTCACTCAACGCCATTGGGATTGGTTCATAAGTATGAACCAATCCCGCAGTCAGTGTCCATGTCTCAGCTGCGTATGTTAGCACGGGTAGGACGCATTGCCCAAAGACTTTTGTCTTTAAGCATTGCGGAATAGTTGACGTTAGGACATGACGTAGCTTACCGAATGCCGCCCAGCCCAACTGAATCCTCCTACTAGCCTCCCTCTCGAAGTTATGCCGGCCAAGTTGGATGGTTTAGCCCAGGTAGACATACTCCTGCACAACCTCGAGACGGACGCCATCGACGCGTATCGGTTGTGGCATGACACTACTGTTGAACATGACTTTCGTCTTGTCCAAATTCATGCCAAGCACAACTCGTCGGGAAGATTCATTAAGGCTGTTCAGCATCTCCGTAACTATAACTTGTACAAAAATGAAGTAACTTACGAGATACGGTGACTTAAAATCTTTATGTAAACGAAAGTGTTCACAATTTAGTATCACTAGTGTTCTAATCAATAGGGATTCCTGAGCGATAACGTCAACTGATGAGTGCCTCCTCTATAACGTTTAGCATGGTGTTATAGGTCGCGAAGTAGGTTAGTAGAGCCTCTATAACTATTATGCAGGGTGCAAAAGCAAATGGAGCTTTATTGGCACTCAAAATATGTATGCTGAAAAACTATCATCTGTTCATGCCATATTATTACATATTTTTATTTTATTTTTAGCCAAATTATATAAAATAGACTATATACACTTTGTTATCAAATTAATTTATAGACGCTAAAATATGAGTACCTCTCAGGAGGCTTGTCGAGAAAGATTCTAAACCATACATGACAAACTTCAATATTGACTCTCAGGTGGGGTACCTACATGCAATTCTGCTATCTATGAGCGGTTAAGTATTCTATCCCACCAAAACATTTGATGTAAAATGGTGCCAAGACGTCCACATAAGGTTTGAGCTGTGAAAAAAGATTTCAATCTCATGTAGTGCCAAGCTGCTAAATCTACACAGCCTAGCTCTACCGACCCTTACTTCAACAAATTCTACATATCAGTTAATATGCACGGCTTAGCCGTTTCGTTAGTCATGGAAGTGATGCGATGATTAAGTTTCTGATCTAAAATAAGTAACGAAATAGGTTTTTATCGATATCATATCCTAAGCATATGAGCGATAGATATGGTACACAGGAAACCAACTCTATGAAAGTACAAATAAACTACGAAACACTTCGAGCAAAGGTACGTTGCGCTTGCGCTTCGCTTGGCTCGTCTTGGCGGAGGCACTACCGTGGGTCATTAAATAATTATTTAATCTTATTAGATTATCTGATAAGTAGCTTACAAACAAACAATCATTATTATTATGTAGGCACCACAGGCTCCAGCCTCTTACTCCTGCGCCCAAAGTGTCTTTTAAAGATTAGTTTGATTAAAGCATTTTTGAGTTTGAGAGTTTAATTCTGGCAAACCTACGTCTATATGTCTTATTACATGCATATTTTTTGAAAGTAGACTTAACTCACGGGTAAATCATGGTTACTCAAAATCAAGGTGACCATGTACTGAGTCAGTCATTTTTAGTGCTACCTACTTAAAACGCATTTTTTTCTTGAACTTTGTACCGTAAAGTCTTGCCTTCCATTGAATTATAAACTTTACATACTTTAACAATATAATCATTGTTTGCAGCAGAAAACCTTTTTATATACCAATGAGAGTATAACATAATTCTCGAAAGTTTATGATTTATACTGCGTATTGGTGTGGTAAGTACACTTTTGAAGTCTGTCATAGTTATTGTGAAAGAAATAACTAGCTTCTTCGAATACCAAAACAATGAACATTTTATCAATTTGAATTCCATGCTGGTTATCGAGTTTGAAATATTATAGCAAATAATTTCACCTTGTCAACCTTGAAACAAATACCCCCATCGAACGTAACACGCGCGTAGACAATAGATTTATATATTATGCTTTGTGACTATCCACCCGTGCTACGCACGAACGCTTATTTTATAAAGCTGACACTTTCGACTATACTGAAGGCTTCGCCATCAGCTCCACCGAAGTTCATAGTTTCTCTCCCCTTTATAGGAAAGTAGCGTTGAAGATTAATATTTTCTAAAGCGATGGTTGTACTCGTACAGATACATTAAGACATCAGTGTACATCGTTATCCTATTGTACACAGGAGCACAAAATATTACTATACGACAAATGTGAGTAATCCAATAACGTTGCAAATCGCAAAAAGAAGATGATAAAGGAATCTATATGTATCCCCGAGTATAAAGACTAATTTATAGAAACATTTAAGTATAGGTAGTAATAGAGAGATAGTGAAGTCACTTGCGATTTCCCTATTTGGTAAGGAAAATGCAGGCAAAGGTGACCTTACACTAGGTACGAATAAAAAAAGGCAAGAATTAAAGAAACTAATTAATATCGCAGTACAATTTTCTATATTAAATTCATTCAAACGTAAGAAAATTACAGTGAAGCGTGTCAGGCATTATGTTATGTAGCGCCATCCAGCCGGCTGCTCAGCGCACCTCAACGGACAACAAATCGATACCGCATCATACTCGACCTCGATAACGCCTTGTAAATATGCACCACTACACAACACATGCACTGACACACATTGTTTGCAATCTCAATTCAAGAATGATGTCAAAAGATTGTTTTGCTGACTGATCTGTATGCGGTGAGTCGTAGAGACGGTTATTGTATTTATATCACTAATTCTGAATTTGCATTATGTTCAGTTTAATAAATAAAAATGTTTAATTACCAGTATGCACTTTGAATTAATTGGATTTACCTGTTGTCTTTGTAAAAACATCTCATGAAATTTATAACATGTCCACAACGTGAAAACAAATTAAAATTCCAAAAAAAGCATTTATACGGTCGAATTGAATGACATTTCATTTTTTTAAGTCGGTAAAAATGTGATCAGAGATCATTAGCAGCATTATTTTACCTCTAACCTTTTATAGATACTACTAACTTCAACCCGTCTGCCAAGTAAGGATATATTGTAGTATATTTCCATGGATATTTATTTCCCTTTACTATTACAGAAAAGGTCCTAAATCTAGAAGTGGATTGTCAAGTGCAAAGTTAGCAAAACTATGTCGCATCAAATAAACTTCTATGTATATTAAGAGTACCTACAACATTGTCAAAATGTATGTACCTGTGATGACGAAAACAGGTAAGATTTGATTTTAGGAATAACAAAGGATTTATACCAATACTTGTGATTCCGGTATATTTATACCCTTATCTAGATCTATAAGAGACTTCCCCAAAGCTATGCTACGGGGAGGCCTATGCTTAACAGTGGGATGTTAAAAGCTAGTAATAATCATGATGACCCGTCACTGCAATTCCAATGCACAATTAAGACTGGATACATTATGCGCTTCAAAGATGTATGTAAACTTTTGTTTTGTTTAGGTAGTAAAAGTATAATAAAATAGTAACTAATAGCAATTTATAATTTTCGTGATAAAAAAACATATTAATATAAAAAAATATTATTTTTTATATATTTTTCTTTATATTTGAAGTAAATGAATGATTATAACTGTCTCAAGTCACGTTTATAAGTTAGTACAATGACAGTTTAACTAGAGTACAATCCTATGACATGTATTATTTTTTTACATTATTTTCAGACTTATATTATGCTTCTCTCTTCAATCTATCGCAGTGCACAGCTGGACATAGATCCACCCATTATGCGCCAGATATCCGGTCCTCCACTTTCCCCATCCAGCCTCTACCAGCGATCTTTGCAAGTCGTCGATCCTTCGGCCGAAGGGCGTCCTACGCTACGCTTGCCAAGACGCGGTCTCCACTCCAGAACTCGTCTGCTCCAACGGCCATCGGCTCTGTGACATACGTGACCAGCCATGACATGCTTATTAAGTAACATTTACTCACTTTACGCATTATATAATAAAGAAACCCCTACTCATATTATTCGGAATGATGCAATACGCTATAGGTTAGGATATAGAGTTTCACAACAGTGTCAGTGTTGATTTATTATTTATCAATATTATAATTTTCGAGAACACTTCGTTGTCCTCTGAAGGAGTTTATTGAAGATTTTTTGAATAGATAATTTACAAATTTCCATTGACAAATTCACGTCAATTCAATTTGAAATAGCTATTTCAGACCAAGGTTAGTTAATTCATAGTCGCAGGCCGAGGCATCGCTTGAAGCGAGTTAACTTTAGGTTGTCGATCTGAAATCACTGAATTAGCTCAGGTAAAGTAATTAGGTTTAGATTAAAGCTAATATTTAATGAGCTCCAGATTAAGAAAATTGATGAAATTTCATTAAATGTAAAATTAGTATTTCTTAGTGTATCAAATTCCAATGATCCACCCAGAAATAAATCTTGACTGAACCTTTATTGAGAAAACACCTTTTATTGATTGAAAGTCATCACCAAAGTAGAAACAGTTTTGAGGAGCAGTAACTGCTTGCTTCAATCATAGAAACTATGATCGATGCTTGCTGACAAAATCACTTCATGGTAAACGTTTGTGGGCTATAAGCACTAAGATCTGCTTGTTTACATGTAAAATTTTTTGCAAGGCAGATGGCTTAGGAAACAGGTAATAGGGATATTTTTTTTATTTTATACGTCATAAACGGTGAACCACTATTTTTTCATATAAAATCTGTATTAGGTGCCTAACTAAATAAAAATTATTTTTTATTGTAACTTGATGCTACGTAACCTCCACGGGCGAGTCGACTCGCGCTTGGCCAATTTTATTTGAAGTAACTGTAAAAGAGCTGGGAAATAGGGACATAAATTATGAGATTCTAGATAAATATTTCATGTTTGCGTGCTATTAGAGAAAAAATATTAAAGACTGAACGCGGCAGTTTTAATGCAACTTAGTTGCCAATTAGTTGATTAATTCAAACACAAACACGTTACGTGCGTGCTAGGTATAAACTAAGTATTATGTCTACGACAATGTTGTCGTATTCTAAAGGATGTTTTGTTGGAGGGTCGCGGACGATAGAAATAACTGGTTATTTATTGCCTACTTGTGAATTGCAGCCCGTGTTAGGGATACTTACTCTCTGGTTATAATTCTTAGCTCGTTTAACATAAATTCGGTTGTTGCATACGAATTAGTTGATTATTTAATATATGTTTTAAATTAGTACCTATTAGTTTAATTCACACGTACGCAATTGCAGGAAATAGAAGAAAATCTATTGTTTGGTGGCAGGGCCGATTCTAGGGGGGGGGCGACGGGGCACGTGCCCCGGGCGGCACGGTCAGGGCGGCGGCAAACCGACTAATGGACCACTCATCATTTACCTTACTTGCCCGCGGAATAAATAATAGTACAAGTGCATGGCCATAGAAATACGACTGATAACCGGAGCGCGGAGTAAGGCATGTTACTGAACCATTACATTTTTTTGCATAGTTCTAAATAGGCGCCCGCAGATCACGGTCAGCAGGCGGGTGCAGCTGCGATCTGAGGAATGACGCTGTATACGAAAACTCTCTCGTCGATCTCTATACAGGGCAGCAGTGTATTATTTCAAAGTTACGTAGTTATTTCTCTATGTTAATTGATGCCAACTTAGCTGCTTTAAAGCTATATCATTTTCATGATGGACAGCTACAATTGAAAAAAAAAAATAAACAATTAAGCTCCTTTTACTTGCATCAAGCGACCACGTTTTTTAAGAAAATATACAAAATAAATTGGAAATAAAACGCCTTTTTCATCCAGTGTGACTTCGAAAAAGCTGAGGCGAGTAGTCTTATTTCATTATAGAACTTAATTGATTAATATCAATACCAATAATTGATAAATTGTAACTTTTTAATGACATTGCTTTTTTGCCGAGGTTAGGATGGTTATGAAACAGCTTAAGCGTTATTAGACCCCCGCTACGACGGATATACCGCAGAGCTTTTGAAAGTAGGGGGCACGCCAGTGCTTAAGACCCTTCAGAAGCTTTTTAATTCCGGAATCGGTGATGGTGCGACACCAAAGGTGAGGAGCAATGGCGTGGTGGTGTTCTTCTTCAAGAAAGGTGATTAAACCTTTTCCCTCTCTATTCAACCTATCGCAGTCCACTGTTGGACATTGGTCTCATTTTGCGCCAGATATTCCGGTCCTCCGTTTTTCTCATCCAGACTCCACCAGCGACTTTTCGCAAGTTGTCGGTCCATCGGGCCGGAGGGCGTCCTACGTTACGCTTGCCAAGACGCGGTCTCCGCTCCAGAACTCGTCTGCTCCAACGGCCATCGGTTCTGCGACATCATTACCCACTGCCACTTCAGTTCGCTAATCTGGCGAACTATGCCGGTAATTTTAGTTCTTTTGCGGATAACATCATTTCTGATTTTATGTATAAGAGTCTCCCAACATAGCACGCTCCATCGCTCGTTGAGTAACTTTGAATTTCTGAACCAATCCGCAGTCAGTGTCCATGTCTCATCTGCGTATGTTGGTATGGGTAGGACGTATTTCTCAAAGACTTTTGTCCTTAAGCGTTGCGGAATCGTCGACGTGAAGATCTGATGTAACTTGCCTGATGCCGCCCAGCCCAAATGAATCCTCCTACTAGCTTCCCTTCCGAAATTGTGCCGGTCAAGTTTTAGCCCAAGTAAACTTATTCTTGGACAATCTGGAGAAGGACGCCACCGACGCTTATCAGAACGCTACCGGTCTATAATTCTTCAAGAGAGCTTTATCACCCTTCTTAAGAACGCTTGTGGACCACGCTTCCAGTGTAGTTCCCAGGTAGATGACGGCATTAAAAGAGCTCACCTAATGTCCTAAGGATGGGTTGTCCACCGGTGTTTAGGAGTTCTGTCGTAATACCGTCATCCCACGGGGCCCTTTCATTTCTCAGTTGCTTCAGTGCTGCACTAATTTCGCTAACGTCAACATCCGGCATATCCTACGTACAATGGTGCCTTAGTAGGGCACGTAGATCTTCGCTGTCTTCGGTCTGTACTGATGAGCGCTCGACAAATCCATAGAATTTCTCAACCTCTTCCAGGATCTGTTGGCGTAATGTGAGTAGTTGGCCATCTGCTATATTAAGCTTCACCAGAATGCTCCTTCCAAG
Organism: Leucinodes orbonalis; assembly: GCA_019425675.1. Classification (NCBI taxonomy): domain Eukaryota; kingdom Metazoa; phylum Arthropoda; class Insecta; order Lepidoptera; family Crambidae; genus Leucinodes; species Leucinodes orbonalis. The sequence continues at coordinate 11,215 of PQWD01014332.1, forward strand.
TGGTTTTTGGAAAACTTTGGGCCCTGTTCTCCTTAATAAGGTCCTTAATTAACCTTGTATTGAAATAGTAGAATTCTCTGCGAACGAGTTTTCGTATCCGCTTGGAGAGAGCCTAATATTCCGGGTATGATAAGTTAAAGTCAAAATTCATTTATTTAAATTAGGCTTACAAAAAGCACTTATGAACGACAAAAATATACAAAAATTACATTACAAAAAAACAAATTTATTTCTTTGAACTGTTCTTTAAGAGAGTCACGTGGTCTAAGGTTGTAGATAAAAGCTCTTTTTGTAGCACAAATATTGTATCAATGTCGGCAGCCGTACCCCACAACGGTAGACCATACGACATTACATTATAAAAATGACTAAAATAAACTAATCTTGCCGTTTTTACATCTGTTACGAGTTATCTTAGATATTAAAAGCTTATTGAAGAATTAACGACCCATTACGATATTGTGCCACATCTTCAAGTTATTCTCCAGAGTCATTATGATCCGTCTCGCGCATATGTTTGACGATTTCCAGCCCTCCGAACAAGCGGGTTCCTCAAAGGCTTCAGCACCATAGACTACATATTACATACGCTGTGGCAGGTTATACAGAAGAGCGGAGAGTATAACTGACCATTATGTTTGGCGTTTGTGGACTATGAGAAAGCCTTCGATTCGATCGAGACTTGGGCTGTGTTTCATTCCCTCCAACGGTGCCTGACTTGACTACTGCTATATCGAATTGTTGAGATGTTTGTACGAGAGCGCTACTATGTCAGGCCGAGTACATGAAGAGCTTACCATTGGCTTATCATTGGCACCGAGGAGTAAGACAAGGAGATGTAATATCTCTGAAACTGATCACAGCTGCGTAAAAAGTTGCAGCTTTGTCCAAATGTCAATCAATTTGAGGACCATAATAGGTCCTATTATATAAATTAGTGAAATAATATAGGATGATAAAGGTAAAAATAAATAAAAGAGGGCGGGGGCGGCATTTCTAAATTTTTGCCCCACCCAAAAAAATTGAAGATCCGGCCGCTGTTTGGTGGATGCTTCTGTGGCTGTCAATCAATCGAATGATTAAGTCAAAATCTGTATGGTGTCAATTTGATAACCAAATAAACTGTTTCCGTTACGATTAATTATTGGTTTCATTTTTATAAAATCTAAAGTGAAGAAAACTTATGGCAAATCAGTGTTTGATTTACTTTGAAAATTATTACATTTGGTACAATGCCGTCGTTCATTCCCATATACATTGCTATGCCCCTACGAGGACATGAGGCGACTAGTGTATGTAGTTCAAGGCATTTAGTTCATTATTGGTGAAAAACGTGAATTATATATCTAGTAATGAAAATATATATAACTCAAAGGGACTGACATAGTGATCAATCAACGCACAGCCTTAACCACTGGAGGTAAACCCTTAGGAAGGGTTTTGATAAATTACACCCCTATAAGGATAAAATAGGGAAAAAAAACTTCTTAACGCGAGTGAAGCCGCAAGCAAAAACTAGATACGTATATGCCATGATAGTTTAATCAGCCAGCCACTACAGACAGCACGCTCACACCAAGTCTGTGGTGATCGCGCCGTAAACCATCAAGCGCCGAAATCCATCAAGCGCCGTAATCCATCAAGCGCCGTAAACCATCATGCGCCGTAAACCATCAAGCGCCGTAAACCTTGATAGAAGCGTTTCTTAAAATATAATAGCATTTTGCATTCTATGAGATACAACTCTATTCAGAATTATAAGAAATTAAAGAAATACTGATCATTATTAATCCATAATAATATAACGGTAATTACATAAATAACACTTTAACTAAAATATATCGGACTTTGAACATTTAGTCAAACCATCAAGCGCCGTAAACTGTCAAGCGTCGTAAACTGTCAAGCGCCGTTAACCATCAAGCGCCGTAATCCATCAAACGCCGTAAACCATCAAACGCCATAAACCATCAAGCGCCGTAAACCATCAAGCGCCGTAAACCTTGATAGAAGCGTTTCTTAAAATATAATAGCATTTTGCATTTTATGAAATATATCGGACTTTGAACATTTAGTGTCTAAGCAATATGCATTATTTTAAGGCGGTCAGGGTCGCAGAATACTGACACAATCCTAACCATCTGCAACACTTATCTATCATGTTGATATTGTCATAACGATGATTCTCAACCTTAAGTTAAATGAGTAGGTACATGACTTACATATTATTTTGGGAATTAAAATATAACACCATTTTGTAAAATAATCCTTTTCATCATTTTATAGGAGCAATTTAAAACTTTTATAGGCACGAGTCACGAGTCTAGCTATAATACAATCCAAGCCTTCGTTATAACACTTACACATAATACTCTATGACAATATGATTTTATGAAATACTTAAATTGCACAAACGAAATGTACTTATTGCGGCATTACTGATGTACTCACATGAATCTTACGGGATAACAATACCTACATGCCGACAAAGAATTTTTGAACAAAGACATTACCAAATCAGAATTCCAACATCTTACATTAATGGTTTCATAAATACCTTAACTTAAAATTATATTTATGTCAAGTAAGTAGAACGTATAACATAAATGCGGTGACGCCGCATTACACGCCCAGTGCAACACAATATTATCTCACCCTACAGTTCTCAAATCCATAATCTTAAGTTGTCGTCAATGGTTTTAACATAAGCCATTCAGCTGCAGCCAAACACATTGCGCCCCTGAATGGTGCCGTCGCAGTGGCGATGCATTCACATAGACAATGGGCGATTGTTTGCGAGCGCGGACGTATTCGCTGGCTCGCGGTGCTCTATGTTATGTATTTATAGCCAGTGGCGCACCGACACATCGGCACCACTTGACGTTGACAAACAACTCAAATATTAGCACGAACCGTGGCGCTCGCATTGCGGCCCAAAGGAACACAGATTATCGAATGAAAGTGCCGCGGCATCCTCGGTGCCTTCAAATTAGCACTGTTAGAGATACAAACACATCGACATACATATCCAACCTATTTAGACTTAGACAACGCTGACAGTCAACCAATCAAAAATGACCTCTACATTTATATAATTCAAACAAAATTCTTATCACCCTGGAAATACAACCTTCTCACTGATGCCAGAAGATGGTACGATAAACAAGATCAAGTCGTAGAGCACGTCATTGAACCATTTCAGGGCAGAGACGGTTATGGCGATTGTATGAAACGAAGAAGAAAGAAATGTTGTCACATTTCTTCGCTCGGCTACGTTCAGGATACTGGGTAATTGAGTTCAATTTGCGTTGCTCCGGGTTGACGGTTCATAATTTACGGGTATGTCATGGTCTTTACCTCGCCGCGTTGAAAGGGTACATAGTTTTCCCGCGTGAAGGCAAATTTACCTATTACTATTAATTAGAATGTGACGCAAGTGTGGCGTCTAGGCCGGTCGGCCGCGCTGCCTACGCGCTCACCTTCTAATTACACTCCGCTCTAGACAGACGTCGCTGCGTCCCGACCGATCCTCATCCCAGCCTCCCCTAGCTCTCATCCACAACCACCACTTTATCAAATACCGCTTACAAAGTTGTACATACCCAGTCGAATCATATGAAATGAAGGTACATACCCTATGCCTAAAACTGCCTATTCTCTCAACACATGAAGTGTCGTTTCCCTGTTTTGATATAGAATTAGGTGCACAGTTTTAATCCTGGATTTAAGAGTTTGTAAATTGCTCTACATCCCCGAAAAAATTATTGTATTAAAGTTGTATAGAAAATTACTGCGCATGTACAGTCGTTGATAAATATAAATGATAACTTATTTTACAAGACGAACGAGATACTTTGCCACAATACACGAAAAACATATAGTTAGCTAACGGCTCAGTGTGTGATTACATACTAAACAAACAATAATCTATTGCTAGTCGGACGTGCTCTTGACCGCCTTATTATACGCCGACAATCAGCAGACAGTGGACGACCTTTGCGTTTACGGATACAGGACAACTGTACAATCAACGTACGTACCCACCGTAGCCTCCACGGTAACTTTTAAAGCAAACAACAATAAACGTAATTAAAAATTAAACTAAAAATAGTTTAGATTTACGATTTTAAAGCAAAGAAAGCGATTGTTTTATCAGTGTTTACGTCGCCATAGGTATGCCAGTTTAGATACGCAGCTATCACTAGATTAGAATTTTAACAACTTATGACATCTCTTCATATATGTCTGAACGTAGTTGATAATGTTGAAATATCTAACAAGTACACAATCTTCAAAAATTGATAACATAATTGTTGCGGGTTACGTAAATTGTTAGCATTGCGTGGCAAGTTCGTCCCGGTCTCGTCGTGCCGCTTTCAAGCAAACGCAACGCTCTGTTGTTGTTATATAATTGTGAATCATACCGATATGGGGAACTTATAACAGTCACTTCTGGACTTAGTGCATCCTCACCGATATAAAAAGGTTTGGTCATTAGCTTCCATTACGCTCGGCATGGTTACATATAGCAGTGCCTATAAAAGGTGAAGTGTAATAAATAAGCGCTGCTATCCATACAGCGCAATACTAGTACTTGTGTTTCATCCAAAAACTGCTTCCTATGGCATCTATGGGAAAAGTATGGTGGTGGTGACATATAATTTAATCAGCCATCTATCTGGAAACTTACACAACCATTACTACGGACATTGCCTAAATAAAGCCTGTGGTGGAGATACCGCCTTATGAAAATATATATGATATTTTATTTATTTGAACAAAAATATATTTTTTATTACATGCGAGTGTTTAAAATATCTCACCATTATCATTGCCGGCTCATTCAAAGATTTTTCGCCAAAAGCATCCGTCAAAGACTACTTAGGGAATTGTCTGTGATACAAAAGCACGAGACTATGACAAACTCTAAAGGGTGAAGAGCCATCTGTTCACGCCACATGCCCGTGAAGCTGTGAAGACACCAGTGGTTAAAATCAAAAATCTAACTAATAAAGCGACGGGCTCACAACCCCATTGCTATTATACGGCACCGGCCTTGTCAACTTGACTAGGTCTACACCTTCGGTGACAATGTCGTAAAAGTATGTTTTTATACCTAAAATATTTAGGGTAGTAAGGGTGTTATTCTACCATAACTTGCAGATGTGTAAAACGATGTCAATATTATAAAAATATTAATGACCTCTCTATACAAGTACCTACATACGTTACAGCAGTACGCAGAAAAATCCAATTGTAATAAGTTGAATAGGTGTTTTCATATACAGTAGTTAATTGTAAACATGTCACGATAACAATTACTTCAATTTAATTATACAGGGTACAATTCAATGCCGAAAATTATCTTAAAAATGTTATTATTTTTAAAATGTTATTTTCTTAAAAATGTTATTCTACTGCACTTTTTTAAAACTCTTCTAGATAGTACATTATGAGTTAGCTATATCATATAATTCAGAAAGCCTATCGATTATTCATATTATGCCTGTATATTCCATCGATTTTTCTATAATTACTCTTAAATCATCATTAATATATATTCATGCCCGTGGCGCAACATTTTGTGATTCACAAATGGACAAGAAGAAAAAAAATTTTAAAATGTAGCATCTACATTTAAGTACTTCGTTTGAACACGAGTATTCACTTTATGGCGTGATTTCATGATGCGGTTTTTCGTGTTTTATATTCCATGATAATGTCACTGTGTTATCTGATAATTTAGATAAGGTTAGTCTTCTGAATACCTTCATATACCTAGTCACTGACATTTTAAAATTAATGAATCATTTCTACCTATTCATTTTATAATTAATACACTTCTTAATAGTGGCCACATATCAAAGATAACGCGAGTATTTATTTGTTACAAGTCACATTTTGCATCATGAATTTAGGGGCGTGATCACAGCATGGTAATTATATTATACACAGGCCAAACTTGTACTTTACGCACATTACACAGACAAATATAGGTAAAACGCATTAATTGTAATAAAACTTAAGCTTTAATTCATTCTTCAAACATCTTGGCTTTGTCTACAATAAGTCTACATATGGCGTGAATTCAGGATGTAGTTTGCGTGTTCCAAATTTAGTTAAGGTTAGTCTTCTAAATATCTCTCTATACCTAGTCACTGACATTTTAAAATTAATGAATCATTTCTACCTATTCTTTTTACAGTGAATACACTTCTTGATATGAGTATTTTTTTGTTACAAGTCACATTTTGCATCATGAATTTAGAGTTAATGGGGCGTGATCATAGCATAGTAATTATATTATACACATACTTAACTTGTACTTTACGCACATTACACAAACGTAGATAAGTAAAACCCATTTATTGTGATAAAACATAAGCCTTAATTCATTCTTAAAACATCTTGGCCTTGTCTTTATTAAATACTTTGTCAATTTATAAATTATTACTACTCACATAGTATAAATAATCATAATATTTCACAGATAACAATGATCCATTTATGGTTAGTAACAAAAGTGTAAGTGTAAAAGTAGTAACACAACAAGTAACAAGGTCGATTTCTCTGTCCCTACATCCCTATGTAAGCTTAAATCTTTAAAACTAAGCAACGGATTTTCATGCAGGTTTTTTGATAGATAGAGTGATTGAAGAGAAAGATTATCAAAATATTTTTTTATATGCAAAGTTCACTTTTTGTAGTGTATTAGTATCAGTATCGCACCCGTGCAAGCAGGGGCGGTCGCTAGTTATAAATAAATTTCTTTTAAAAGACTTGACAGTCACATATACAAAAAGTTTCTGCAATACTACATCGCTGTTAGATAGTGGTTCTATCAGCATTGAGCCCTCATATACTCATCCACCGGCTCCCAATTTAGCCTAACAATAAAGCAGGCAATTTGCGGATGATAGCAGAAGCTTTGCATCCGTGCTAGATTGACATACTCGAACCTTGACACTATAGGAGTACCGTAAAATACTTTATATCAAATAGATAATAGATATCATGACTAACAAGTTTGTGGGCTGTAAGTGTTTTAGGTCATTATTCAACCCGCATTTCACCAACAATTTTGCATATGTATTGGTTGATTGTTTGATCTAATGGTGTTTGTTTTCCTATTCTACTACT
>PQWD01014333.1:0-22611 GCA_019425675.1 Leucinodes orbonalis
TACTACAAAAACACACTGTCGAGGACTTCATTTATCTAGGTGGTGAGGATGGAATTTTGAATTTTGCCTCGAAGTGCAATGAACTAATGTAGTCCAAACTTGGTGACATAAAATAATAATACAGATTATTATGGACCCCGTTAGGGCAAAGTAATTTAAAGAAAGGATGTCATTTAAAAAGTTTTTAATTTATATTTAAGTTGGTGTTTAGTATTGGGTGTGGATTTTACAATAATTCTATCGTCAAAATATTTGTGTGGACTGTAATAACATTGAATTGGTAAAATTTCTTTAAGTTTTGTTGTAAATTTGTTATCATTTTCCTTATTACGTATTTATTTTAATAATCGAGTAATTTTGATTGCATTGGAAACAATATTGCAACACTAAAATTTTTTTTTTTACTTTAGACTAGATTGTAATACAAATTGCATGTACTTTTCATCCTGCCCACTTTTACTTAAATGAAGAAAATCTACAAAATATTGAAAATCAAGTTAGCCAATTATGGGTATATACGAAAGAATATAAATTAGAATAATATAAAATGTTAAAAGTTTACATATTTAAGTAAAAGCTGGAATGAAAAATTTAACTCAAATTCATAGATATTGTAACACTTCATGAATATAATGCATACAGGATAGAATTGTTAAATAACCAGTACATAATGATGCCCCTTTAGGCAAAGCAATCTAAATATAAGCAACTTATTTATTAAACTTTAGATCTGTGGGCTTGCCGCCATCTTTTAAAACAAAATCTATCACTTAATGTTTTTGTGGGTTGGTGTTAATTACTGACTACCTACCGTCGTAAGGTATTAGCAACGACAAACAGCTCCCGAAGTACGGAGGGACTCAATATACTATTTTACAATCATCCATCCTATAAGTGACCGTTGCAACAGTAACTTCTTTTGCCGTATTCGTATTTATGTATTACTAGCGACCCGCCCCGGCTTAAGATGTGTGCAATGCTGATACTAAATACACTACATAAAAACTGAACGTCGTATCTAAAAACATAGCGGCTCGATAGGCATCTAATTAAAAAATCAGTATCAAATTCCGTTTAAGCATACATTGAGATTTAGGGACAGAAAAAGCGACTTTGTTTTATACTATGTAGTGATTGTCTTGGTAATATTTTGAATCAGCAAAAATATTTGTCTTTATAGTAACCATTAGGCGAATAAATATGTATTCATTACAATGAGATGCATTTTAGTATATGATAAATATCTCTCTGCCCCCAATCTACTGTGCGTCATGATATCGTGACGACAAACGTTTATAATGTCCGATATTATCTCTCTGATGACCGCCATAGGACCTTGACTGAGAAAATTGCGGTTCGTGATGAACTATTCGATGTTTCTGATATTAAATCGTAAAATTTTTGATACTTATTTGGTTAGATCGTCAGCGTCGGTGCCTCAATATGTTCCCTTTATGCTTTTGTTTTTGGTAAAGACCAGACTCGAGACCAACAGTGAAATTATTGGATGGATATCAATTGAATATTCAAGTTTATCAGATCGCGGGCCTCAAACCAAAGGGGCGTATAAGAAAAAACGCATAGTATTTATTTGACCAATCGTTTCTTAACTTATCGATACTCAATCCATTTATTTTGTCACATAAATATATAAACCAATATAAATACACATGCAATTTTTTAATAATGTAGGAACACCGAGGACAAAGATATTAAGTTTTTAATGAAAGTTTTTTTAGTGAAAAGTTCATTAGTGTGGACTGCTGCCTTCTGATCTGGATCTTGCAGGTTCAAATCAGGCCACGTACCAGTCTTTTCTGAATTATATCTACGTTTAACTGACGCTCTTACCTATTCAACCTATCGCAGTCCACTGCTGGACATAGGTCTCCCCCCCATTTTGCGCCAGATATCCCGGTCCTCCGTTTTCCTCATCCAGCCTCCACCAGCGACCTTTCGCAAGTCGTCGCTCCATCGGGCCGGAGGGCGTCCTACGCTACGCTTGCCGAGACGCGGTCTCCACTCCAGAACTTGTCTGCTCCAACGGCCATCAGTTCTGCGACATACGTGACCAGCCCACTGCCACTTCAACTTGCTGATCCGGCGGGCTATGTCGGTAACTTTAGACGCTCTTACGGTGAAGGAAAAAAGCGAGAGGAAACCTGGGCACGCCTGCGAAGAAATTCAAAGGTTGTGAAGTCGGCGAATCCACACTGAGCCCGCGTGAATGACTAAGGCTTATACACCCCTATACGGGTAGGCAGTACAAACATCTGTGTGCATGAACACGTCTGTTAGTATTGGTCTGGGTTTTCTATGTATGATATGTATGTTTTTACGAAAAAATGTATATAATTATGTTTATCCGTAGTTTACCACTCATACTACAGGCTTCACGCTTCACTTGGAGCTATGAAGCGCTATGTGAATGTTAGTGGATATTTATTTATTTATATGTTTTACAGGGACCGCAGTGCACGTACCAGGGATAAAGGCAACTCCAGTGCTAAGAAACGTATAATCACCAAAGTCCAAAAGCATCAACCTCGGGTAAGTTGTATTGTTAAAATCTTCACTGAAAATTTCCTATGTCGCAGAACCGATGACCGTTGGAGCGGACGAATTCTGAAGTGGAGGCCGCGTTTTGGCAATGGATGAAAAAGCGGAGGACTGTGATATCTGGCGCAAAATGGGATAGACCTATGTCCAACAGTGGACTGCATTGGTTAATAGGAAAGATATTTGCTCGAATGTGTAAATATGTAGATAGATAGATAGAAGATAGAATATTCTTTATTGTACAATTTCGGAACATTAACAATTTAAAGAAAATTAACAATAAAACATAAAAAGTACAAAGGCGGCCTTATTGCTAATAAGCAATCTCTTCCAGGCAACCTTACAGTTTAAGCAACATTTTACAATAGAAAAGGAGGCGGTTTAATTGCACAAAGTAAATAATTGAAACAATACAAAGTAAATAATTGAAAAATACAAAGTAAATAATTGAAATAATACAAAGTAAATAATTGAAATAAATTCTAAATCGAAATATTATAATAAATAATAAAAACAAATAAACATACATATAATATACATTTTATATCTATGCTACATAATATGATTAAATAATACATAAAAAAATTAAAACAATATGAGATAAAAATAAGAAGAAGCGACTATTTTAATGATAAATAGTGCGATGTTACCATATCTTTGAAAGCAGTTAGGTGTCAGGTGTTCGTAACATCAAGATAGCTGACATCCGCATAGTCAAGCACTGGAAGAAGAAGAGATTGTGCAAGCGCATTTTAGTAGCAGTTGGGAGGAAGTTACGTAATCTCCGAAGTGATCCAGCAGAGGAAAACATTTTGCGGCTCACTTCCTGTATTTGAGGTCCCACGTGAGATTATGGTAAGTATTACACTAAATTTTTTACACTTTGACTCACAGGTAAGATTGTTCCATCAAATTTTATTGAAGGTACAGTTGACCAATCATTCGTGTGTTAGCCTTGAACTACAATAATAATAATCTTGTCTTAGAAGGATTCACCTTTAGTCCATATGATTTACTCCAGTCGGCGATATGTTCGAGATCGTTATTAATATTAGCTATGGCTTTTGGGATATTATCCAACGAAGCCTGTGAATAAATTTGCAAGTCATCTGCATAAAGGTGGTAGGTTGAAATTAAATTATCAGAAATAGAATTAATAAAAATAGCAAAAAGTAAGGGAGATACACGCCACCTGCGGCAACCCAACAGACGTAACAACACAAGCTGACACAGAATTGTCAATGCGTATCCGCTGACGGCGTCCAGACAGGTAACTTCGAAACCAGTCAATCACTGTTGGAGATATGTTAAGAGAGCGAAGGATGCCAAGCAGAAGATCAAAATCAACACAGTTAAATGCATTGCTAAAGTCGAGCAAAGCCAGGACTGTCAGATTTCCTCTCTCCATACCTGATCTTATGTCATCAGTAATATTAACAAGTGCTGTGGTAGTGCTGTGACCAGGTGAAAACCAGACTGATACGGATTGAGTAGTTGATTCTTTACGAGAAAAGAGCTAAGCTGGTTATGAATAAGACGCTCAAGGACTTTGGATAGGTATATGGAAATGGGACGATACTGGGAAAAAATTGTAGGATTGGAAGTTTTAGGTAGAGGTACAATTTGGGCATCTTTCCACGCTGAGGGCTTTTGAAATTGCATTTATCAATATGTACCGCATTTATGAAATCGCGGAATCCCCTGGTACATGCAATTTCTGATCATTTGATTTTGATAGCAGAGTTTCAAGCCTTACTTTGTTAAATTTATTATACTTACACTTCCTTCCCTTTATATTAACGACCAGTGCACGTTTATATATAAAAATAATGATAAATTTATGAAAATTAAAGATACTCATCAATTAAACACAAGAAATGTTGACTAAACTAAAGAAAAACTGTACTCACCGCAATCCAGAATTAAAATGTTAAATTGTAGTCTGTATTATATGACAGAAAAGATATTTAATAAATTGCCACCAGAAATTCGTAAAGGCCTTGTTTTGAAATCATTCAATAGGAACCTTAAAGAATATCTCATTTAAAAATGTTTTACTTAGTTGACGAATATCTTAAAATATAAAAAGGCCATATTGTAACTATTCCTACATTAAAATTGTATTTTAAATATGTAATGGAAAAATATTTAAGCTAGTTTTTTGCTATAACCGAAAAGGGTGACTAAGTTGTAAGTACCTAGGTGGAAGACTCGGCACTGAGTCATCTAGGTAGGTATCACCGCAGTGACAAATATCGTCCCTTGAAACAGAAGTGTTTTACACTTCTGTGTTCAGGGATGAGGGCACTGTATAATTACCGGGTATATGAGAACTAACATCTGCTGTCTCGGGTGTTGGGCGCAGTGCGGCATTGATGGAGAACTGTTTATCAGTTGTTGGTCTCAATCAATGGCGCTCTGTCATGGTCAGGCGTATCACTTATCATCAGGTGAGCGTCCTGACCGTCCTGTAAACTTGGTAACATAAAAAAAAAACAAACTAAAACTTAAGACCCTTTGTACACATAGTTGCAAATAAAACATTTGAATCTCTTATTCTTTCTATAAATTAGGTGTAAAGAGCAACGCGAAAAGTACGCCGGTCAGTCGGAAGCGATTGGCAAGTGAAAGTAGCGAGATGAGTGAGAGCAGCAACTCGGCGCCACCGGTGAGGCTTGAGGAAGTGGCCGGTGTGGAGCCCGAGGTGCAGAGGACACCCAGGAAGATTGACGGCGTTAAAGGTCAGTAAACAGTGTGGATTTTGTGTGCTTCAAGCTGTAATCCTCATATTTGAAATTGTAGGTGGTTTAAGCCTAAACACTTAGATGATAGATATGATAGGATGATAGCTGATATTAATATGATAGATATGATAAGGGATGCTGATAAGAAATGATACAACCGAGTCCGATGCTTGTCGTAATTAGACTGATTTAATAGTAATCAGGTTTATGCTTAATGTGCGGTAAACCGTACAGAAATATCAAGGAAAACGAATTTTGATAACGCCAAAAATATGTCCTAAAATAGATGTAAATAGTAGCAGAAGTAAAAAAAAATGGTAGCAGTTTAGTGAGTTAAAGCTATAGGATGGCCACATTTCAACGTCTAATTCTCACCTCTGGTGCACTCAAACGGTAAAGCCCATCAAATAGGTTTAGGTTCCAAAAGAAATATAGTCATAACTATATGCCAAATTTAAGGAATAGTCCTAAAGAGGTTCCTGACACATAAAGGTACCTTGGTGAGGATCATGGCTTGAACATTTGAAAACTTCAAATTTCTCCGAAACGACTACAATTTTCGGTTTGAAGTTTGTGTCAATAAATAGTCATGAAATATTCGTATGAAATAAAAATAATTCTAATTTTATTTGAAAATAAAAAGTTTTTATTTTCCCTACATTTCTATGGAGGTGACTACATTACAGGAGTTCCAGCGCGAAAAAGCGGAATTCACGCACAATATTTGAATCTCTTCACATAACAATAACTAAAATAACTTGAATCTCAAGACACATGTATTTTGTAACCGCAGCGGGTCCACTCCAGTTGAAAGGTGCAGCCAAACAGAACATTGGCAAGAAGAACTCCAAGCTGACCAAATTTGAGAACGACGAAGATACGGTGACGTTGATGGGGCCCATACCGCCGAGTGATAGTAAACTGTTTGCTGGATTGCATTTCTTATTAACTTGCACTGATACGCCGCGACGGAGTCGGGAAAAGGTATGATTTATTTATTTATTTTAGACAGTTTATAAGATATACACTTATTACATTGACAATATACATACGTAAGCGATACAAACAAGTAGTGATGCCTTAATTACAAACTACCACGACAAGCACAGCTGACATGGAAGCAGTTTTGCAAGTCGAAGTTAAACAGAATTTAATGTAAATAACATACTTAAATATTAACTTAGAGTATAGGTTACAATTAAGTGTGCTAGTGAGAACAAGAATAACAAAATTATGCTAAGACTGCCTCTTAAGAATATTAATCAACGTTGTTTTGAACGTGTGAAATTAGTATTAATAATGGGGGCCAGAAACAGTGAAAAAGTAGCCTATCATCATCATCAGCTCATTAAACGTCCCCCGAGGGGCACGAGCCTACCCGTATAGGTGATTAGGCCTTAGTCATCCACGCGGCCCAGTGCGGATTGGACGACTTCACACACAACCTTCGAATCTCTTCGCAGGCGTGCATGAAGGTTTCCTCACGATGTTTTCCTTCACCTTAAGGAAAATCGTGAGGATGCCTATGTCACAGCCCATCCTTCAACTATCTCCACTTCACATCAAAGACGGACAAACAAACACACATGCACTCATATTTATATTTAGCATGGATTGTATTTCCAGAGCCAAAGCCACTACTCTTCGGAGGAGGATGGTGAAACCGCCAGTACTGTGGCTGCCGCTGAAGATGTGACTTTCTGCTCAAGGCCGTTCAACAAGGAGCGACTGAAGGAACAGATTGAGGCGGGAGGCGGCGTTGTTTATAGGTAATTATGTATTAAAAGTTGATCATGATAGTTGACAATGGTCTCTCGAAAAATGGGGATTTAGAATATTACTTATTCAGAGTATTAGCTTTTGTTATATATTGGCCAGCGGTTGGCAATGCAATGTTAAGAGACAAGAACGTTATGTCCTTATTAATTTTAATATCTAAACTTGTATATGGAGAACTAGTTTTAATTAAATCTAAGATCGAATAATTAGAAAAATTGTTAAAAACGATTGAATTATTTTATAAAATTCTTTAAGTCTATGAATGACCGCTTCACCATTTTTTATTTATTTTTCTAAATACAATCACGAGTCGAACCCCTAGAGTTGTCAGAGACCTAAGTAAAATAGCATAAAATACTCAATCCAATTTATGTCCTGAACGAAACCACTTCTGATTGTATTACCTTATAACACGATCGATAAGTAATTTTATATTATTTATTTAATATACCATCTATTCCGCAGCCACTTCGACGACGTGCCCAAAAGCAAGTACAGCGTGTGCAAACTGATTGCCCCGCGTCCGTGTCTCACGGCCAAGTATATCCAGTGTTTGGCGGCGGACGTCCGGGCCTACACCCACGGCTGGGTCATAGCGCGCTGCCTCGGGGAAGTGGCGCCCGACGAGGCCCACGTCCTACCCGCTGGCTGGTCGCTACACGCTACATGCTACCGTGATTGGGTGAGTGCTACGGCTGATACTACTGCGATTTTGTTTGTTATGAGTGCTACGGAACATTCTATGTGCTTAGAGAGCTACGACACATTCTCTGTGCTACTAGTGCTACGACACTTTAATTGTACTACTAGTGCTACGGCACTTTATTTATACTACGTGAGCTACGGCACCTTACAGTGCTACGAATGCTACAGTACTTTATCTGTACGACGAGTGCAACGGCACATTACATTGCTACGGCACATCACTATGCTATTCCCCGCTGGCTGACGCTACACACACATGCTACGTGATTGGGTGAGTACTACGACTGGTACTACCGCGATTTGTTTGCTATGAGTGCTACGGAACATTTAATGTCTCTAGTGCTACGGCACTTTATGTGCTACTAGTGCTATAGTACTTTATCTGTGCAAAGAGTGCAACGGCACATTACATTGCTACGGCACATTCACTATGCTATTCTCCCGCTGGTTGGACGCTTCACACCACATGCTACGTGATTGGGTGAGTACTACGACTGGTACTACTGCGATTTTGTTTGCTATAGTGTACGTGAACTTTATGTTCTCCGAGTGCTACGACACATTCTCTTTGCAACTAGTGCTACGGCACTTTACTGTGCTACGAGTTTAAGGCACATTACAGTGCTACGGCACATTCACTATGCAATTCTACCCGCTGGCTGGACGCTACATGCTACCGTGATGGGGGTGAGTGCTACGGCTGATACTAACGCGATTTTGTTGCTACGAAGTGATGGCACATTCACTGTTACGAGTGCCACGGCCCATTGTGCTTCAAGTGCTATGCCACATTCGCTAGGCACTGTAACGATGCTGCGGCTAATTTATACTTCTCACACTGTTACTACAACACAATCGACTAATATTTAATTTTAGTCCAACTGTGTGAATCCTACGATCGCATAGACACTGCCACTATCCTCTGACTAAATGCTACTGTAACTGGTTGCTTAAAGCTCGAGATCGAGACTGAGTAAGTTCTACTATCACCACAGCGTTCAGTGTTACGTCGAAGTACATCCAGTATTTGACAGCGGTCGTCAGCGTCTATCTATACCCACGGCTGGGTCATACCGCGCTGCCCCGGAAATTTTACAAAGTGTACAGGACGGTCAAGACGCTCATCTGATAGTTAGTGATACGCCTGACCTTGACAGCAGCATTGAAGAAGATCAACAACTGATAGACGGTTATTATGCCGCCCTGCGCCCGTCACCCAAGACAACTGATGTTAGGTCTCTTATACCCGGTAATTTCACTTGCAACAGTGCCCTTATCCCGAAACACAAAACATGATAACACTCCTGTTTCACGGGACGATATCTGGCACTGCGGTGGTGCCTACCTAGACGACTCAGTATTGAGTCTACCACCTAGTAAAAAAAGTTTAGGAGTTAAAAAGCAACATTTCAATAAAACAAATTAAAATACCACAGGTGCCGCCATCAGGCAAGCGGAACACAACGTTCTTCAAGGACAAGCTGATATTGTTGTGCAGCGACCAAGACACGTTCCTCAAGTTTTGGGAGAGGGTTTGCACGCTCGCTGGCGCTAATACGCGGGTAGTCAATGAGGTAAATCACTCATCGTAATTTGTATGATTTAATTGATAAATAAATATCCACTGACATTTACGACCCATTTGGTGTTATAGTTAAGACAATGGTGATCCAAAAGTTCCGTGTTCAATCCCGGCAGCACAAACATTTGTGTGTATGAACATGACTGTTTGTATTGGTCTGGGTGTTTTCTATGTATCATCATCATCATTTGTCCACCACCACCTTATTATGTCCACTGCTGAACGAAGGCCTCCCCTAATGATTTCCACGCGGGCCGATTCCTAGCAGTTGTCATCCATCTGCTACCCGCCACCTTGACCAAATCATCCGTCCATCTGTATGGGGTCGGCGTACGCTTCGTTTTTTGTTACGCGGACGCCCTCGAGAACCTTTCCGCCCCATCGGCCATCGGTTCTACGCACTATGTGCCCTGCCAACTGCCACTTCAACTTGCTAATCCTCTGGGCTATGTCGGTCACCCTAGTTCTCCTACGGATATCCTCGTTTCGGATTTAATCGCGTATGGAGGCACCTAACATAGCCATCTCCAGAGCACGTTGAGCAACCTTATTCTATGTATAAATGTATGTATTTAAAATAAGTGTATAAGTATGTTTATCCCTATATGACAGGCTAATGCCTAGTTTATGACTGGATGGCGCTGTTAATAAACAAATAAATAAATATAATAAATGGCCACTGCCATTCATCCAAATATACGTATTCAACATTGTTACATTAATTTCAGGATGACCTCAACATGTCCGGCGCTATAGCGTTGGTGACGGAATGGGATTGCCCCCACGAGGTGCAGAACAAGGCGAACCAGGACAACGTACCGTTAGTGTCCACCCACTGGGTCATCCAGTGCCTGATCGAGGGCAAGGTCCTCGACCCCAACGGTCACGCCAAGTTTTCGTTTGCATTCACGGAGCAAGAATGATCCTGGGACTTCAAAAAGTACCTCATTATACGTGACAATTGACACTTGAGGTGGCGACAGTGACGCTCAGTGGTTAGTGTAACTTTTTGAAGTCTTACAGTGAAATGAGGTTGGTGAAATGAGTTGCTTGGCGGAATATTGACGTTGGACAGTGACAGAGTGACATTCAATTGGTTGAATGAAGTGAACCGGTTTAGTGCGGCACTATTTATCAATGTGTCAACTTACCAAAAATGATTTCGATATTTTACTAAAGACATTTGCCTAATTATTAATGTCATTGCCAAATGTATACGTTTTTAATAAGTTAGCAATCAACCAGTTTTACGTGCGGTTGCTAACTTTTGATATATGTTAACATGTTTCGAAAAAGTGGCACTAGCATCGCAGCGAATCGATAATGAAAATCGCATTTTTTAACTGACTCTGTAAACAATGAAAGCCTTCACAGCTTCAGCATATAATTATGAATATTATTAACAGTTTAAAGGTAAATTGGATTATCATTTGTTGACTTCTGTTACAAAAAAGCGCTGTTCTATGTGATTGCCGCTTTTGTATAATTGCTAGACCTTCAGAAACCATGGAATGAAAGTATTTTATATTAAGCTTAGGACCAATTCGGATAATTGGCGATTCGGATAATTGGCGATTCGGATAATCGGCGTTCTACTGTAATTGGAATCAAGTAAGTCACTATATGACTATGAAAATGATGTTGATTTTTGTACCTGACCAACTAGGTCCATTTCTATCATGCAGTTCGAATGCATTAGGACTTATATTTCAGTATTTAAATTGAAAATTACTATGACTCGGTTCTTATATACTGTATGTGTAATTAATCAAGGTTACTATATACATTTTCTTATATCAAAGTGTCTCACTGTTTTATAAGTGTTAACCTTTGATAGTTTAACCCTGTAACCACCACGATTGTATGTATAAAAACATTCTAACTGTAGACTAATTGGGTCTCGATTTTAGGTGGTTAATACGTTAATATTTAGTGATTTATTTGTAAACAATCTTAGTAGTGCTAACTCGTTCTTCAATATCCATGTATAAAATTGTCCAAATTGTAATGTATCAGGTAAATTATTTCATTAAATTTTGTGTTAATAAAATTGACTTTATAATATTTAGATACAATTGAATTTGAATAAGTTGTTGAATAAATTGTCTTGAATAAGTATTGCTATAAAATTAAATATTTTTCAAGGTATCAATGTGCAAAATATTAAATATATACATATGTAGATTTAGATAAAGTAGTTCAGTGTTTATTGATGTTGGATATGTTATATTCTTGGATGTGGTAATCCATAGTTGACAGTGTTGTCCCTTTGAGAACAGTTTGTGCAATGCAAACCTTTACAAATTAGTTAGGTATTTATGATGAGTAAAATTTGGTCTCATATTTAAGTCTAGTTTAATGTTAAAGATATACCTACTTAAATTTACAATGTCTGTAGGTAATATTGAGATGTAGTATTTTTTTCAAACTTTGGTCTGACTATCTATATGGAAACTATGTATATTTCATAACGACATAGTTTTTGGAAGAATGTGTGAATTTGTATCTGTGAAATTATAATGCTATTTCATTATTAATAAGATAATATTTCTTCTCGTATGTTGATAGTGAATAATATTTTGAGTACCGTATTTATTTTTGTTTTCTCAGTTATGTAGGTATAAGAATTTTCGCATTCAATATATTTCAATCATGTATGAAACTGACATGATCAGTATTTTTTAATTTTATTTGACGTATTGTCACAAAGATATGATGCTAGGTTTAGTTTAGTTTAGGGTGTAATTGTGGTTTTTTAAACCATAATAACTGCTATTAATATGATTGTAGATTTCAAATTGTAAACCAGACTCAATAATATTTATTTGCATTGAACCTTGAATTTTTTGTAAGTTCAATTTCAATGAAAATTATTGGTGTTTTTTTTATAAGTCATTTTAAAAGCGACTAAACATCTTAATCGGATTGTCTTTTTGTAGAACAGAATTTAAAATGTAATTTCTTGATGGGTGTTGTAAATATTATTATTAAGTGTAATTACATAGAAACGACTGATGTGGGTCTTTACAGTTCACTATTTCAAATCAATGTTAAATGATAACTGTATTTGACTAAATGTTTATTATAACGTTATAAATGTTTCTATTTAAGCCAAGTCTAAAATTAGCATTTTAAATGGTAAACTTAAGTTAGTAATTCTGTTGTATATTGTCAACATATGGAATGATTTTTCAAGTAATCTATTTTGGAATTATATTTTACATAATAGTTTGGTATTTCAAATCTAACTTCTTATAAGGTAGTGATCTTTGCCGGTATTATGGAAAGGAACGATACCAATGATCCAATCTAAAGGAATAAGATAGGTAATTTGTTAGATACAAACTTATTATCTTGTGTACCCAAAACAAATTGATAAGCGAGATGACGTCATCATTCCTTTAGGTTTCTTTATACCAGCTTATTTTAACTTTCAAAATACAATTACTCGTGTTGGCAATATAGAATACAAATAAACCAGTGATCCGTGGACGATTCCCAGTTATCACACAATACTCAGGTGCCGTATTAGCACAAAAATAAAATAATGTACAATCATAGTTAAACAATAAAATAACTTGATATACAATCTCACTCAAAAAGTGTCCGCGGCAAGTCTGCCCATTGCGTGAGAATGTTCATTCATGATCATGTCGTTCGCTACATGTCATAATGACATAGTAGTGTGCTTTTGATTTTGTACTCTTTCTATGACGCGTTAAGGTCAAAATTTAAATGAATAATATTACGTTCTAAATGTAAGAACGTATGTGTCATGCGGCCCGGACATTTTTTTTAGCGTTTCTTCGTGATTTGTATCCAGTAAGTTTACTGGTTGTCTAAGTGTACAATACTTTTAGATTTTGTGGGCTAAGTATAGAAACTGCTAGTAGATTCACATTTATTATTTGAAACAAATGAATGAAACAATTTTATTTGGGCAATGTGTGAATGATTTTTTTTACATTAACTGCCCATGCTCTAAGTAAGAAAAATATGATAATTGAGATTCTATAAAAATCGTGTTAAACAGGATTATTTTTTTCATTTATAATTCAATGTTATATCATTGAATTGAAGGATTTAAATAAACACATTTCTGTACCATACTTTGTCCTAAGATGTCCTTTTCAGTCGATAAGTTGCATTTCATTGTTTGATTGGAGCATACCATAGACTTATTTGATAGAGTTAAGTGTCCAATAACAGGCATTTTGAGGCTGACATCACAATGTATATGATGAAATTGCGACCGAATAGCTCGTATTTTAAACGTTTGAAATGAAAGCTTCATTTCAGCTTTTTTTTGTAATCCGCGCAGCGATGTAATATTACAAAACTCAGAATTCATAACTATAATTTGAAGAAAAATAAACTTTTTAATACGTGCTATTAGGTCATAACTGTGACTAGTCAAATGGATTGTCGTACATATTATATTGATTGTATAGTGTAATGCCTATGAGGTCTGTGTGTTTTAATCTAAAGTATTGAAATTTGGGGTTGATCTTAGTTCAAGACTATGTTCCATGTGGTTATTAGTTCTTTTAGTAGATAACGGTAGTATTTTTGGCAATCTTTTTTTTTCTATGTGACTGAAAGTCAAGTCGTGCATTATATGTAGAAATATTTGTTTTGTGATTTAAAATTTAACACAACAATTAAATTGTGTTATCGCATTTTTTAGTGTTTTTTTTACTATATTTCTACTTGTTATTTTGTCGTAATTTCCTTGTAAGTATAAGGAATCATGGTAGAAGTGTAATGTGTAAACTATGGTAATAAAAACTGTGGATATAATTTTAGTATTTTATTTTATTCCTTTGATTTGAAGTATGAGTTGAAAGGATCTTTCGAGGTGTCTACCTGCACCTTTTTTTTACTACTGCTGTTGGCCGCATATGACCTTTACAGCTTCACCGGGTAGTTGGCGAGCGCAGATGTCTCTTAGCCAAAGAACCGCACCGTATTATGTAGTAATACTACAAGATATATATCTCGGTACCTTTTGGCAGGTTTCATTGTAGGAAATTGAGCATTATTTTTGAAATTTTTCATGGATTTTGCTATGATTATGACCATCCGAAAATTAAACACGCCAACGCTATTCCTATCGAGGAACTTGAACTCATCTTCCAGCCAGCTGTGAACATTTTCGGCGAAGTGTTTCTCTGTCACCTTTCTTGGTGAATCATAGTCAGATTACACCAAAATTAATAAAAGATAGAGGTATTTTGCTTTCCGATCGTCCCTGGCGTACAATGGGTGGCGGGAGTAGTGCGGCATCGATTGAGAATATTAACTGTCTGTCAGATGTTAGTCTCAATCAGTGCCACTCTGTCATGGTCAAGCGTATCACTTACCATCAGGAGAGCGTCCTGACCGTCCTGTATACTACTGTACTGTATACTGTGGTTTGGAAATTAATATTCAAAGATTTTTACTTTCCCAAAGAATTATTAACGCAGACCCCGTTCTACATGCGTATTACCATTTAGAATTATTTGCTAACGAACTAAGTCCCCCATATCTTACCTCGTTTAATTAACACAATGACCCGTTAGCTTGATATAAAAAATAATTATTCAGTAAATTATTTATCGAAAACAATACATTCACTGTGGCTGACCTGGGTGAGCCCGATACCAGATACTCACAAAAGTGTATCATTTAACCCTAGGCCAGTAACATAGGGCCAGTGTAAAGGTTACCTAATATAAAAGCAACGCTATAATGTTATGTACAACCAGTGTTGCCTTAACTAACGGTATTATGGTTGTTGAAGGACATAGTTTTACCTGAGTTTGTCAGGATGTAATGGATAAATTAATCTTTGCTAATGCATCGTATTTGTATGGCCTCGAAGAGTTAATATTGCAGTTTGAAAAAGTTAATTTAAATTTCATTCAATTTAAAAGGGCTTCAACCTTGGTTTTTCCATGTTCGATGTTTATGTGGTGTGGTATGCAATGTGGTTATACTCAAAATAATGGATAAATGTACTTAAGTGACAGTGATTTAGTATTGTGGCCTCTTTATAGCTACTCACTCAAGATTTTGGATTGCAGTGGTTTATTCGACTCTAAATAAGCACATACAAATCCATATCCTTGTTTTAACTGGATTACTTACATATACAAATAATAATATGCTCTTTCAAGCTTAATTTTATCAACAACATGTGCAAAGACACGAGCCTACCCGTAAATGAATGATATTTAGGCCTAAGTCGTTCACGCGAGTCCAGTGCGGATAGGCGGCTTCACACAACAACCCTTAATCTCTTCGTAGAGTGCGTAGCATAGATAATACATATGCGCAGTTTTCCTCACGATGTTTATTTAAACCGTAGACAGAGTCTATGATATAAACTTATCTCAACGAACTGAATACCTACCTAGGTTGTATTCGGATATCTGGTTCGTATCATAAAAATGGCAAAGATTAAAAGATTGGAAATTGCTATGATTTTGAACTAGATGTCGCTGTAATGCACTTCTTTAAAGGTTTAATTTGGTACCGAAAGATATTTTGAGAGACGGGTAGGTATATAGGTTACCTACAGGAGGGTCACCATTTGTTGTAACGTACATAGGGACTTCGTAATTATTATGAACGACTTAGTTCAAAGTTTCCATGAGCTCATCATACAACTATCAGCATAACTCATTTATGTTACTGAGCACAAATAAATTATTTGATATAAAATTGTCATGCCCAGTCGATGTTGTGTTATCACAAGATACAAAGTTTATCGTAAGGTTAAGTATTTCATTTAGGTATAAACATGATAAGCAGAATGATGAAATGCAAACTGTCAACATCACATTTTTAAAATAACTCAAGTCACCTTTCGGTAATATTCATGAGCGTCGGTGGCTCAATGGTGTGGACTGTCGCCTTCCTACCGGGAGGGCCGAGGTTCAAATCCCGACACGTACCAATGTGTTTTCGAATTTTGTGAAAGAAAACATCGTGAGGAAACCTTCATGCACGCCTGCGAAGAAATTTCAAGGTTGTACGTGAAGTCGTCCAATCCCACTGGGCCCGCCGTGGACGGACTAAGGCCTAATCAACCCTATACGGGTAGGCTCGTGCCCCTCGGTTGGGGACGTTTAATGAGCTGATGATGATGATGATGATGTATGTTCATAATAATTTTATTATGAATTTGATTGACAATTTTAAGTTTTGTGTTAGATATTTATCTAACACAAAACTTAAAATTACTATTTGAATTTTATGTAGGCAATTTATTACCAAATCATCAAATAGATTGATAGATATCTAGATAAAGTGTTTATTTATTTGTTTGATAAGTGTTTATTTATATCAACAACACACACAACACTTGAATATTAAAATATAAATAAGAAACTACTCAACAAAAATTATACACAATGAACTAACAGAACAATTAAAAATTAAATCACACCAAATCAAATAGTTCACTAAATGTGTCGCGGCCACAGATTTCCCAATACAGGAGATGGGGCAAGCCGCGTTTAAAGTGCGACAAATGTAAGCACAACGATCATACACTGGCTGCCAGTTTACGCTCTGTGAGACGAGTCAAGACGCACGAATATTAGAGAAATTATCGTTTTTTTCCAAAATGCCATCCTGTGCAATTGTAACATGCCATCATCGCAATGAATCAGTAAATTTACCAAGAAATATAATAACTTTTCACAGGTAAGAACCGAAAAGAAATTGCGACACTGGGACTGCCTGTAAACTTGGCGGCTTGTCCAGTCTAATTGTATATTTGGATGTCTGTGGTCGCGGCGATACAAAAAGGCCACACAGCTCACAAACCGCTGATTTTTAGCTACAGCCAAACATTTGACATTCAATGTGATATATATTAAAAACAAGCCTATTTATGACAAGTTGATTATTGTCGCCTATACTATAGGTCATCATCATCAGCTCATTAAACGTCCCCACCGAGGGACACGAGCCTACTCGCAGGTATTGGATGTAGCCTTAGTCATCCACGCGGGCCCAGTGCGGATTGACCGCCTTCACGCACAACCTTTAAATCTACGCAGGCGTGCACAGGTTTCCTCACGATATTTTCCTCATTGAATGAGCTGATGATGATGACATAGAAAGAAGGCAATGTTTATTTCTGTGCCATTATACAATACATAAAAACATAAATCTAAAGACATTTTAACATGCTGCGTTCATATAATTAAGTAGGTACAAACATTATCTCGTATAGGTTCATTTTAATGTGAAGACGTTATAGAGGACAGTGATAAAAGTTATATTCATAATAAATGGTCGACTGTTTACATCCTATCGGGGAGATAACGTGAGTTACTGCATGCGGTCATGCAGAGGCATTTCTGAGAAATAACCGAATAATTGTATAACTTAACTAAACGTTTACATACAAACACATACACAATATAACCAGAAAACCGTCGTGGAATAGGTAACGTTGTGTAGGCCACCCTCTGGCCCGATGGACCGACGACTTGCGAAGGATCGCTGGTGGAGGCTGGATGTGAAAAGCGGAGGACCGGGATTTGGCGCATAATGGGGGAGACCTATGTCCAGCAGTGGACTGCCATAGGTTGAATAGTAGTGTTTCGTTGAGAGAGGCAGGTTACTGGAGGCTTTAGAACAATGCACTAACTAGATCTCACTCAAAAAGTGTCCGCGGCAAAATTATTCCTATCGTGTCAGTTGGGCGAATTTCTTTCATAATCACATGGAATAAAAAGGTACTATAATGTACCAAAGTGTAATAATAATAATACTTAAACTTCATTGAATGACAACGTGATTTAGACAAATACATATTTGCTGCTCTTATACGTAATAGATAAATAATATTAGATATCTTATAGTACCTTATTGATAAAAACGAAGTCCATAACGGACTTGCGCTCGCACTTCCCTAAAAACGTCGTATCCAGGGAAAGATCCCGAGGGATCGGCTGTCGAGTTTTATCTTTAGGGCGTAAAAAAAGTTAAGATAATAAACCGTCTATGATAGTTTATGGTGGTTGATAACCGTTTATTGAACACGTAATGGGGTGTCGTTACTGTCCTCGCTTCAGATGACATCGCGACTTTGTTGGCAATTCTCTACTTTGTATATTAGCAGATGTTGGTGTTTATTACAAGTCAATAAGTTTTTTTTAACCCATTAAACACCGAGAATACAGACAATAGAAAATTTATTGTCTCTGGCGCCTTAATGCGTCATTGGCGATCAAAGGTAACGGAAGACAAAAAAAAACAGGAAACATAAAAATAGGTACTTTTCCCGCAATGAAACATTTTTATTGAAAAAAATGTATGGACCTTAAATACTAAGGAAGCTATACCAAAACCAAATCATATAATTAACTCGCTTTGTAATTGTAAAATTGCCAACTGATGCCACGCCAATAAAATTTTTAGCAAGTGTAAGTATCTTTTAGAATACGTCCCAAATTAACAAGCGCGACGGACATTAAAAAGTTCTTTTATTCCATAGACCAGGTACATCAACTAATCAAAAATCATTGATATCTCACAAACACTTTGGTTTATTTAAAAAAGATAACGCTTAATGATAAACATATTAGTGAACTGAAACACCTTTTCGGTGACTTAATAATATTATTTGATATGATACATTTTTGTTTGTGATTGTAAATACATATTGATTATCTTCTTTTATTAAATAAGTATTTGTTATTTTTGTTTGATGTTAATATATATTTTCTTACAGAGCCAAAATGTCGTGTACTTATATATCCTGAACGATTTCGTTGCGTGGGTGTAAGGCAGCCAATGACAGCTCGCGGGTCACGACCCCTCTAAGGGTTACGCCCTGGATAATTACAGTGAAACACCCCGTGAATACGTATAAAGTTATACGTACTTATACAGTATATAACGGTTGTGCGTATGTATTATATTTACGTGAGTTTGAATGACTGACTCTGAACGTCAACTCCTTACAGAGTTAGGTATTTGATATTACTTTATACAATATTGTATTTCGTTATCTATCTACGGTTGAATAATTAAACCTTTGGATGCCAGAAATTCAGACACAAAAGACAATATATTGTTTCTGACGACTTTAAGTGCTATATATAACGTTATAAGTATCGGAGTCAATCTTTAGCATAGGTTTTAGGTAAACTTTAGGCAGGTTAGGCAGCTATCACAGCCTAAGTCTATGCTTTAGAAAGCAAAATAAATGATACTACATGAAAATGGTACGAGTAGTATGTTTACTGTCGTAGGTGTGTAGGTGGTAGTAAGGTGCGGAGTCGTCTAGTTAGGTACCACCGCAGTTTCAGATATCGTACCGTATTATATAAGTATTTTGCATCTCTGTGTTTCGGAATGAGGGCATTGTACGAGTAACTGGTAATATTACCGGGTTTAAGAGATCTAACATCTGTTGTTTCGGGTGTCGGGCGCAGTGCGGCAATGATGGAGATTAATAATTGTCTTGTTGGTCTCCATAAAAGCCACTCTGTCATGTTCAGGCCTATCACTTAACATCAGTTGAGCGTCTTGCTAGTCCTGTATACTTGGTAACATAAAAAGTCATATTACATACAATCAATGTAGATAAATAGATACGAACGGGGAACACTAAGAGTTCTGGCTTTGTTTCCCGTACAGTACAAACGCTGTTGAGCATGAAAATAATATCATGTATTTATAAAGTATATTCGAAGGTTGTGTGTGAAGTCGTCCAATCCGCACTGGGCCCGCGTGGACTAAGGCCTAATCACCCTATACGGGTAGGCTCGTGCCCCTCGGTGGGGACGTTTAATGAGCTGATGATGATGATAAAGTAATTCTATCCTTACCCATTGTTGAGATAGTTCTAATGGTGCCAACAAGTTCTTTGATAACTTTGTGCTATAATATTGAGATTATTTATAAGACATTAATGTATTTATATAAATATTCATCAGTAGTTTGAACGGCGTCTTTAACTTTGAATTCATTTGACTTCAAGTGTATAAGTATGGCGCCTCTAGGCAGTTGTCCAATATCCATAATTCTAATCCGGCCCTACTTAGAACCTTTTACTATAGGAAGTTCTGTCGTACGGTTTCTCAAGTCGAAACTTGAATACGCATCAGTATTGTAATATGCTTATCCACTTAATATGTTAAGAGTTTGCATATGCAGGGCTTCCAGCGGTCTGTGACCCCACTTATAGTATGAACTATTCCAATAGAACTAGTGGAATGGGAAACTTAGCCGCGTTTGATACAAGTAGCCTAGACTAAAGTAATAAAAGATAATTACTTAAAGTTGACTGGCTGACATAGTGATCTATCAGTGCACAGCCCAAACTACTGGACGGATCGGGCTGAAATTTGGCACGCAGGTAGATGTTGTGATGAAGGCATCCGCTAAGCTAAAGAGATGAAATAGGGGATGGAAAATAATACGTCAACAGCTAATAAAAGAGAAAGTATTAAGAAGTTTATGATAGGTAGCTTTTAGTTAAGGATCTTGCCACCGTGCCTTAATGATAGGTTTGTTACAGAACAGAAATAATGATTTGCTTTATTGATATAATGATTTATAGGGTTCCGTAGCCAAATGGCAAAAACGGAACCCTTATAGATTCGTGATGTCTGTCTGTCCGTCTGTATGTCACACCCTTTTTTCTCCGAAACTATAAACACTACACTATTCAACTTTGTAAGTATTTGTATTCTGAGAACCGCTATTAGGTTTTGACAAGAAACTAAAGAATAATTATTATATTTTGGGGTTCCCCATACATTGAACTGAAACTCTAAAATTTTTTTTTCACCGTACCCCCTCGTGTGGGGTATCAATGTGTAGAGCTTGAAAAATGATAAAGAGCTTTCTAATATCATTTTTTTATAAATTGAATAGTTGGCGCGAGAGACACTTCCAAAGTTGAAAAAATTGTGTCTTCTCAATTAGAGGACACAATTTTTTGCGGCTGCTGCTGCGGAACCCTCCACGGGCGAGTCCGACTTGCGCTTGGCCAATTTTTTTTTGGAAGGACTTTTGGTTTTGGTTGCTAATGACTTTATAGCTTTACCAGGCGAGCGGCCGGCTTAGACGACTAGGTTCAAGGTTCCGGTGACCTGTTTTTATTTCCTATTTATTGAGTATGTAACCTCCACAGGCATAAGTCTACCATAAATTACTGAATTGTACTTACTTTCAAACATACTTTTGGTGCTATTTGAATGTGATGGCGCTTGTGGAGGAAATGACATTTTTA
This sequence comes from Leucinodes orbonalis, assembly GCA_019425675.1. NCBI lineage: Eukaryota > Metazoa > Arthropoda > Insecta > Lepidoptera > Crambidae > Leucinodes > Leucinodes orbonalis. The sequence continues at coordinate 21,617 of PQWD01014333.1, forward strand.
TATCATTATGTTTTGAAATCCTTAGACAATCGGGCCAAATAGAACCTCGGACCTTTGGAAGGTGTGCGTGGGGCCAAAGCCGCACAGGTGCTTTTTTTAATGTTTAATAGTTGTATGAGTTACAGTTTATTATTATGATTACAGGTTGGGGCTCAAATACCAAGAAAATATGTGCAGAGAGAAAGAGAGTTTTTAGAAAAATAGAGTTAATTCAAATATTTACTCATAGATGTCAACTAAAAAAGAACTTAAAAGAAAATCCCGTGGGCTTTTAGTCCTTATGCATCATTACCAAATAACTAGCGCGTCAAACGTGCACAAACAAAATACGATTCGACCGTGTTGCACACTGCAAGCTATATTATCGCGTGGCGTGTTGATGTTTTTTGAAAAATATTTATAATCGGTCACCTAAATACATGGGTATTTAGGTGAAAATATGTTAATATTTTCTTTATGTTTTACATGGGTAAAACATTGGTAATATAAATGAAACTAACCAAATAATACAAATACAAAGCCGTGTATGTAATATTTGTACTTCAAAAAGACATTTTAGAACCAATGTTAAAATAAATATATATTTAGAAACCTAAGCAAGAAGCGAAGCATTCCCAATACAAGTATTTTATTACTTATAGAGAAGACTCCATCACAATATTTTTGTTATAACTATACCTAGAAATGGAGCATTTTTTATTTATTATTATTTATGTTCTCAACAATTATTATCATTATATCGTTTACAAATTCTAACAGTTCTTTTATTGAACTTACGATACAATTTTGTCGCCTCAAATCTTTAATTGTCATCACTACTCATCACCATGCAATTATTTAGAAAGCGATTTTACGCTTCCAGTGTGCATTTGGTTTAAGCAATCTTCCCTCCAGAGCGCCCTCATTAAAACCTCTGAATGGGACCTCCGGCTTTCATACAACGCTTTGATGTGCCGACCTATGATGGAACCTAACAGTGATTACACTGGTACATA
>PQWD01014334.1:0-19278 GCA_019425675.1 Leucinodes orbonalis
AGTTAATAACCGAGATATTTTATTATGAGAAAAGTTATAAATAATCAAACATACTACTCACTGTTGGTTTCTGGTAATATTTGTCTGGTATATTTTGCTAAATTTTTACGCAAACAGAAGAAGATTTGTTATAATTTCACTGGTTATCTGTCATTTCGGGACAAAAAAGAGAGTTTAAAATACCAAAAACACCAGATTCAATGCAATTATTATTATCATTGTGTATCTCGAATAACAATTTTGTTTATTATTATAAAGCTTAAAAAAGTTGACTAATATTTTCCAGATACTTAAACCCGGTACAGTTGTAAAGTTTTTAGAGTCACTAATATTGGTGATGTTTACGTATTGATCGATGCTTGAAGCAGGATGTTTTGAACGAGTGACCTTAAAAACAATTACTTCCAGTGCCTAACAATCGAATACATTGTTCGAGACTCACTAACACATTCAAGATACACATCAACCGTTACGATTGTCATTTGGCTGTTTTGGAAATTTCGATCATGTTTTCTTTCAATATGTGGTACACCCGCGTAAGGGTAGACTCGTGCCCCCGGTGGGGACATTTAGTGAGCTGATAATGATGTGGTATAATTTCTATTTTCACATTTTGATGCCCAAGCCTATTGTTTCGATTAATACCTACCTGTATGCGATTAAAGGAAATTTAGAGTTAAGATTTAGTATTATCATAGAATTAATAATCAATAATGTAGCCCACATTCAAAAATATAACAAAGCAACACGCCTAGCCAATATTTTTATCTAATAATTGAATCCAAATAAATAAGGTGCCATGATCAATTAAGAGTACAGGTAGTTTTTAGTTAGTACTGCCAGTCAAATGAATTGGAAAATATCTAAAAGATGCGTCGAAGCCTTGTAGGCTAAACGGGCCAGGTCTGAAGATGAAGATGTAACAAAATATAATAAAACAATATTAATAACTTATTTCGGATCACTACATAAAATATCGTCAGGAGAAGCCATTAAATCAAGATCTCGGAACATACGCAATGAAGCTGTCTAGGCTGTAAGAAATCATTATTACTCAATCATGCTTTAGTATTGCTGCGGGGCGATAACAGGGTTTGGAGACATAGCACCTTGACGTCATATATTTGTAACAACGCTTCCCTCCTTTGATCTGGTGTACTATAGCCAGATTAAGAGAGTCTCAGCCACAGTCCTTCACACCCACACATCTGAATTGAGTTTCGGCCCAACCTCTCTATAGCCACACGGTAAGTGGCTTTCCACCTTTGCCCTGCGATAGGGCCTTGGTTAATTAATTTCGAAAAGTTAATTGAATTGGTTTATAACCATCCTACCGCGAAGCCGCAGGTTTAAGCCCCGCAACGTAGGTACCAATGTGTTTTCAATTTTTAAATAATTTGTACATCGAAAAGACGCTCTTACGGTTAAGGAAAACATCGTGAGGAAACCTGCGCACGCCTGCGAAGAGATGCAAAGGTTGTGCGTGAAGTCGGCCGCGTGGACGACTAAGGCCCACCCTTTACGGGTAGGCTCGTGCCCCTCGGTGGGGACATCTGATGATGAAACTTTTATTTAGTAACTTGTACCTACAAAACTAACTAATAAAGTACAAAATCAAATAATCGTAATTGCATACCAGTCTCGCTAGTATGGCTACCAGTACTACCGTGTATAATTAAAGACCATTTATAGCACAAAAACTTAGTAGTCAAGTCAGTTTAAATGTCAACCTAAAATCAAGGGCTAAGGTTCAATTTTAGAAGCTAAATGTTGAGATTCTCTAGAAATAACTCGTTTTTCGACGATCCAAATGTTTGGGTCAATGCATTAAATGGAATTGTTTAGTAATGGTGCAATTATTTTCTAAAAAAATTAAATCTATACATTTATTGCTTCTTAGTATTACCTTACAAATGACATCAACGAATCAGTAGCATAGGTAATATATTTTTAACCTAACTTTATATAAAAACAAGCTGCTTCCCGCGGTATAAGATATTCTCCGGCAGTAGAACATAACCTAAAATCACTTCGTTAATTCACGTTGAAGCGCGTAGCTCAGGCGCCGCGCGAAATAACATTAGATTGTTTTTCTAAATAAAAAGTTTTTTTAGAAAAATAAAATAATGATATAAAAATAGCCAATGTTTTTTCTAATTACATCATCTACCTGCCAAAACGGGTCCCGTCCAAATATGTCCAGCCATTTCAGAAATCACCCGGAAAAAACAGACAGACAGACGGAGAGTCAGACAAAAATAAAAAAAACATTATATTGGTGTATGGTCATTATATTCACGTTCACACAGCACCATCTTGCTACAATTTAGGTGGAGCTTGTAGTATGTGTACTAGTAATGGCCAAATATAATTATTTACATAGGAACACCCAGATCAATACAAACATACATGTCCATGCACACAAATGTTTGTACTGTCCGGGAATCTAACTCTGAGTGGTTCGTAAATAAATAAGTTTACATAATTAGGGGTATATTTTTGGGACCAACCTAATCGCATCAAACGTTAGATTAAACTGAATATCCAAACTTTCGTAAATGTACATATGTAATTGGATTCCTAAGTATTCAGGCAAATATTTAATTCTCAATTTTATTGTACGTAAAGGTGTTATTTCGTGAACATTTAACTTATTCGTAGTTAAAATATATATAGATGATCGATGATGTTAGTAATGATAACTTGAACATACATCAAAAATTCAAAGTAGTCGTACAAAAGGCCATTTAGCACTTTGGCAACACATGTGAAATATTAATAATGTCTGATTAATAGTGCAAATAATATAAAGCACTTCTAATTTTATTTTCTTGCGCAATTGCAGCTAATGATCACTTGACCACAATAGAATTGCTATATTACACAACATTTCGAAATAATAAAAAGTTATCATTAATCAAGTACATTGCACCTATTTGCAAAATATTAGTGTTTTTTTTTGTGAATAAGTCAAATAATGTCATTGGTTGTCATATTTATATTCCTGTAGATGCCAAAACCTTTAATTTTCAGTGTCTGCAAATATACATTTTAATTTGTTACTTGATTTAAATATATTTGTTGATAAAAAAATTCGATATCTTCGTTTTCAATTTGAAAATAACTGCAAATACCTTAACCTTTTACGTTTTCACGTTCATGTTTTCTTTGCATTATTATTTTTATTTTTTTTCGGTATTTAAATAAAATATCTTGTGTTCTCTATCAAATCTTGTGAATAAATTTAATTTATATTATAATAAAAATGCGAAAACAACCCTAACTTTAAAATATCACTGTGTTTGTCATAGAATCATTTGTTCCTACCAAAATTCTGAATATCACGGTCTCTGGGCAATAGTTTTAGCGGTCTTTAATCAATAATTTTATAATTACATACTTCTGTTTCATGTTACGTAACGTAACTGACCATACATAAGGTCAGTAACAAATTACAAAATCATGAAACCAGTCTATAGCCCATAAGATAATCTGTTAATCTACATGGGTGCTCTACTGTACGACAATATTTGCAGATTATTTGGTATTCTCCCGTCATTTCGATGACTTTTTAAATTCGCACATTCGGTTTACAATATCGACTTTCACTCGTAAACTTTATGTCCATTGTTGCAAATGGTGGAATGTTTAAAAACAATATGGATGTTACTTTGCCAAGCAATTATATATAATATGCTGCGATATATTGTTAAACTGTCGTTTTTTTCCAAAAATAACATTTGAATACCACAGAGTGATTCTTATTCACTTTTATTATTACTGTGCGACGTTATTTTCTCTATTCTTGAATCATAATAACTTGTTTTTGAAAATATTTATTCAGTTCATTTAGTCATAATTAAGAAAACATTTAAGCTGAACATTGATTAAACATGCTTAAAGTTGTAAGGTTAAAGTTATGAATGCTTTTACTTTTATCGCTTATCTTAACAAGCTTTCATATTTATTTTAATTACTTTTACAGTGTTACATGAAGCTAACTAAAGGTATCTAATATCCATCTAGAACATTACCTTTATTTCATAATGATTTGTAACATGTACGTGTAGTAGGTAATTATTACATAAATACAATAACGATATCAGATACAAGTTTACGTACTTTTAATTACATTGATCTAATCTAAACTTCCATTTTGGTTTTTATTATTGAGCTAAGCTTAAATCACCGTATGTTTCCTAATATTTAAACGGCATATATCATTTCATTGTATTGTTCATACGTTTAAGAATGTTATAATTATGTTTCTACTCTAGGATTAACGTCGTAACAACATGGCATTCAATTATAACTTACGAGCTCCCTATTTATTGTTATAACCTGCTGTGGTTTAACTAATAAATGATAGTCATTATTTAATTAAAGTCAGTGAACCAAGCAGAGGCACTTTTGACAGGCGGATACGATGTGAATGATGCGACGAGTGTATCATTGTGTCATGTATGAGTAGTTAGCGTAGGTCGTGTACGTCCTTTGTCTCGTTTATATAGAGCAAGTCTCGGGCAGTAAAATTAAGTACAATAATAAACTTTGTGTCATTTCCAATAATGATTTAAGCGCGTATTTCATATTACATTATTTTAAACAATCCTTTTAAAAGATACCAATGACATAGTCAAAATTTAAAATGTGTGCTATCATCAATGAAAATACCGCTGATAACCGTCATCGATTAAGTTCATCGAGTAACACTTTTAGATATTTTTTCAGTTTATATTGCATTTATCCAACTAGCCGATGATGTACTTGTAGTGATGTGGTTATGTGGAATAACCCACTAAACCAGAGTGTGAGCGTGGCGTTATATTGAACGAAATCTTGCTTCACGACTTTATCCCCAATAGGGTAGTCAGATTTATGACTGTTGGAGTGTGTTTATATTTACACCGATTTAATAATTTTAAAAAGTAGTCTACGTCTGATGATTGATTTTATGTCGCTGCAATTTGAATATATATAAACTCTCTTTACATGCGTGATTTGTACACATGAATCATCTTTAGGAAATATCATGTGACTCTTTACCTTGAAATGCATGACTCCGTTTGCGTGCCAGCAATCTTTAAAGCACATTCTACGTAGTCATTATATTAGGAAGTTTTTAAATTCCTTAAGAACCTCTCATACATTATGCTTTTATTTTGCGAAACCTTACAAATACTTGTCGTCTGCGGTATGTAAAATGCAAATCAGCGTAAAGCGAGCGGCCTTAGGGCGGCCTTGCCACCGCGAAGCAAACAAACAAGTCGAAAACACGCGGATTGAGGAAGAGGAAAAAACTTAGCTACTAGTTTACAGTCTAAGATCTAATGAGGTCAGAAACATAGTTTAAAATGTGCTTCTAACTATTTTCCTCGTTCTAAAGCAGAATGTAGGCAAAAACTAGGTAATGGGGCATTCACAACATGAATGTACTACATTTTGAGCAAAGAAATGCCAGATGGCCTGACGACCTTAAAGGCTAGTGGAGGCTGAAGGCCTCAGTAATGTCGTATATATATATTAGCTTAGTGATAAAAAAACTATAGTAAAAAGGGTACAATTTGAGGACTACAGCGACACACAGGTTTTTTTTATAATAAAACAAAGTTCAGCCCTCAAAAATGTTTATTTTCGTGGCGCATACAATAACAATACTCCAAAACCATTAAGTACTTACTCGTACACCTTATAACTAGTCGATTTCATCTACCGCCTCGTGTTTCCTGTGTCCCTGAATCCGCAAATGTACTGTTTTGGCATACTATTGTTAGTAGGCAATTCTTGCGCTTTTCATGAACAAAATGAAAAGGGACAATGTAATGTTTAGTCGCTCGTATGTTTAGTGGGAAAACAATGGACATTTAGTGTGACTTAAGTTAGCTAAGTGGTTAGACATAATAAACATATGTTGATGATGTATAAACTGTTAAAAAAATAGTACTTGAATTATCTACCGCAAGTTTAGTATGACCAGGTACAATTGGCAACTAAAATCCTTAAGCAAAATTGGCATCTTACCTGATAGAATTACCTACGACTCATGTGTTGTGACTACCAGACCAATGGTTGGGAGTTCTATTGCCGTAAAGTACAAACATACTAGGTGTTCTCTTTATTGTTATATGTGTTACAAAAATTATATAATTACGATTATCTGGATTATCTGTTCATCAGTATACGAAGTATCAGTTCCTTGCTTATTTGACTAGAAGGTGTTGTATGAAATAAATGTCAGGTATGAAAAATAAATGTTTAATTAAAGTCACATGTGTTATGCTTATTTTGGCTGACTATACCGCACGGCAAAGGCGCGTGCTCATCTATATTACGCACTGCTTCTAATAGCCCGCTCATTAGCCGCATCTACACACAACTATGATAAACAAAATCCCAGTTGCTTAACTTAGGCTAAGAAAACTGGTGAACGCTATTAGCTCCATACTCACGGATCGTAGGTTTTTACAAGCATTTTGTAATTTTACCATTTTCCCATCAGGCCTTTTGCCGATAACAAAGGAGAGGTAACATTTTCTATTTCTTAGTTCAATGTATCTTTTTCTGAACACAAATGTTACGCTTCTAGAATGCTTGGCTTCCGAGCCGAAGGATCAGATATTCAATTAAATAAACGAAGACTGTGTTACTTACATTTTTACATTAAAAGTATATAGTAATAAATTTTAAAATCACTAGAGTCCTATTAGAGGTAGTATGAGCACACCAGCAGGTAGTTCGGCTAACATGATTTCTTGATTTATAACTTACTTATTTTATTAAAAATTATCATTAAATATTCTCAACAGCGCTATCTAGCCAAAACTAAGCAACTAGCCTGTAATATGGATATTCAACATCGAATAAATATAATGCTATGTTTCTTGGTACTAAATACATATTTAAAAAATGCAGAACATTACAAACACACATGTTGTGAACAGAAATGTGTGTACCCGCACCCGGAATCCTTAGTAAGAAACTATTACACAACTAATACTAGTAAACTTTTTAGATGATGAGCTTTAAAATCATACTTAAGGGAGAGAAACCCTTTATATTGTAGCAGGGTTCTTAACTATTACATCACGACAACTAGTAAATTTTTAAGCTAAGCTTTAAAATCATATGTAAATGAAAGTGAATAGGCATTATCAACACGTGCACACACCATCTCCGTCTGAATCATTACTTACCTGTATAATAAAAAGAAGCATTGTCAATCATGGATATGATGTCAATGGTTTATAAATATTACCGATACCTACGCCATTCAATAACAATACGTTCTAGAACGGGCTTTGTCTAGTACAATGTGTCAGTAACTGAATAAGAATAGCTTTCTCTATGCTATTTGTGTCCTTGTATACTCAATTATGTTCAATGATTTGCAATTATAGGACTTATTTAATTTGGGACTTATTACTATTAGTTTGAAAGTGGAGCAGGTTATATATATAATATAATATATATTATATATATATATATATATATATATATATATATATTATATATATATATATATAACCTGCTCCACTTTCAAACTTAAATAAATGAAGTCGCAATATCCAATGATACCCCTTCCCTTTAGTCACACTGCCTGTAACATAAGTATACCAAAACTACAACTCTTATAGTGAAAAAAATAGAGAATAAGGTAAAAATACAGACGATCCCACACAATCTCCCAAGGTAGGGGAAGTGACATAAAGGAGACAGGTTTTTAAAGAGCCCCGTCTATTAGTTCAGTGCCTTATCGCTAGGAGACGCCTTTTCAACAATGCAATGTGTTACAAAATCATTATAATACATCATTCACAAAAATTGCACGGGGCTTAAAGTACTTACACGTAAACATAAATCTAAGTCATGTGGAACGCTCACGACTTTGAATACGAATCGACATAACGACACGAAACTTAGCATCAGCTTGCTACTTTATCAAGGAATCACCATTGTATAAAACCACAATAAATCGCGCATCTTGCAGAGCTTTTGTGCACATAAACGCCTGGATTTCCTAACAAAATTAATGGTGTTTATCTCTGGAGACTTGGCAATTCTCACGTGCTAACTCGTATAGTGAATCACAACTTAACAGCGCACATATAACGAAAATAACGTATAGAGCATAGTTCATATCTGATTAATAAAAGCAAGCATGAGTCTGCAAGCAATTATATTCTAACAAAAGAAGCAATCGCATAAAAATCATTCATAATTTCGAGAGGAACCAGAGGCGAGAGATTGCCCAGGATGATTATCACGTTCTCACGTTAATTTGGATGTAACTACGTCTTTATTTCGTAATGGTTATTGTTTTGTGTAATTTGATAGAGGCAACATGAAGTACTACACTATGCTATGTGTAATATGAACCAATTTTATACACAATGTATGTCTATATAAAATCCAAACTACCTTCTTTTAAAATGTAAGTAGCAAAAAAAATTTTACTTTATTTAATTTTTCCATAAAGATAAATATTAAATTGATATATATAAAGTGATGCCTTGCTAGTAAATGTATTTTAGTCGTTACTTTAGCGCCATTTGCGCTCGGAACTTGTTCGGTAATGCTGTGAAGGATATCTGCAGCCAACAGTGAATAATCACTCTGAAGAAACATACTGCTATAAGTGCTTAATCCACGATATTAAAGTATTTTATAGTACAATTCACGAAAGATGTCTACAAAAGACGACGCTCTGCGCATGATGACAGTATTTAAATGATAGTAAAACAATTGAATTATGTAATTTAGAAAAAGAACATGATCCTAAACAAAATACAAGAATTTCCACCGGGTTGCTGCCGCACATTTAAGGTACATTAAAAATGACTTCTTCGCATCTTTCGGGAATTTTACTATACCATAATCTCCACGTTTGACAGTCGGCTTGTAGATAGGTTTAGATATTATAAGTGATTGAGGAATTAAAAGATTAGGCTGAATGTCTAAATTTCGCTGCAAATCAATATCAGCTTGACTTATCTATAAATATGATGTCCTCTCCCAATGTTTATGCTGTGGGGAAAAACCTGTTCGCTGCAATAAGACGACATAGGTTGATAATCATGATGTTCTTAAGCATAAAAGTTAGTACATTTTATTTGTCATACTTATATTCATAACTTTCATTATAATCTGTTAAACAATTGGATTTTACGACTGATAAAATATAAATATAACTTGTTTAATATATCGCGACCCTATAATTTTACATTCGACCTTTGCACAAATAAGAACCACAGTAAGTTCGTTATCCGCCCACAGAGTACGCTGATGGATTCTAAAATAACTTTGCTTCCAAAGTGAGTACCAAGACGCCTCCACAATATATTCGAGTAAAAACGATAAGGTTCTAATGAGTTGAAAAGCTCTATTTTATAAATTCTGTTTTGACTAGTTTTTTATATAAATGAAAATGTTATATTTATGAAAAAATTTACGATCAGTACAGATGGATCTACAGCCACAGCCGGACAAGGTGTGAGTTTCGGTAAGTTACTTACCACCTGGTCCAGAGCGTGTTGAAGTTGACGAAAGCTTCGTTCGTAGCGTGAAAGCAATTAAGTCCCGAATTATGTAGACAACCCTTACATCACTGTTTTAATTGTAATAAAATTACAAATTCTCTAAACTCATTTCAATACTATTTTATTTATTTATTTGGAAATTTACAGCATTCTTTAACAATTAACAACAATTACTGTAAACACTTAGACAATAAAAGAGTTTCACTACATGCTTTAATAGTAATACTCTAGATTGGTAAATGTATCTAAAACGGGGCACCAATGTTGCTCAATCTCGGGATTGATTGTTATAATTATCAAAAAAGTATCACAAAGCTTATGCAAGGTCATTAGAACAATAATAACAGCTTATAATTTAATTATACGCCCCCGGGACTATAAGTTTGAGCAGACAGAATTCTCTTAATTCTCTAAAGTGAGCTATCTACCTTCCATATCTCATTACAGGACCTTGGCTCGAATACCGAGTGTCCGTTGTTTTTTTTGTGCAGTGCTGTCATTTGAGAAGGTTGAAGTCGGGCACGACTCAATGCAAACTTGTTGCTGCCATCGGCCGCTAGCGCCACCGCTCACTTGAAAAATTACCGTGCATCTCGCCGAGATGATCCATTTCTGTCTACCTGAATACACTATTATGATTAACTTTTGAATCGACGCAGGCTGTTAATGACTGTACACAAAGCATTCGTTGATTTGTGTACAATCATAGCGTTTTTTATGGTCACCGGTGCCTGGTTAGATGACAAAATATATCACAGGCACGTAAGTAAAGGATAACACATGAAATTCAGTTTCTAGACTCAGTTATATTTAAGATAATACAAAAATTTTTGAAATTGAAATTGAAATTGAAAAATGCTTTAATTCAAATAAATCTTTACAGATACTTTTGAATCGTCAAAACAGTATATTTTTTTTAATTAATCTAATGACTCTACCACCGGTTCGGATGCTGCCATCCAACGAGAAGATCCTGGCAAGAAACTCGTGGTTACTCTTTTCAATACTGGTTTTACAGAGTTTGGTCAAATAACAATTATACATTCAATTATATGCGTCTGCTCGGAACACAATGCAGGCAGACTAGCACCACAAATTTGTCTGCTAAATATTCACTACTGTGTAATATCCTTTTTTTCAACAAGGTAGTTTATAATATAATATCTATCTAATAAATATCTGACGTTCTAAAAATATAACGAATACGGTGCGCAGTTTCATATTAATGTTTGAGATTACGGTTGACTGATGTTACCGTGTCACGGGTATCTGATAATGATAACGGTAAACACAAAGTCACCGACACGTCGAAAATATATTAATATTGTGTATATAAATATTATCACGGTTTCATCCATTAAATTCGATTTGTTTACTATTGACTATAACTGTAAATAATTATTATTGTATGCGTAGGTACGGTATATATTCCCTCCGGTGATTGCGAAAGCAACCTCGGGGGGGCCCGACCCATAGGCGGGTGTGGATACGCCGGAGTGGGGTTTAGTGGGTAAATTCGTCGTCGTGGCACACCCTCTCATTTCTAAGGGTCCGCCACGGCGACAAACTAGTTCCACATATCCGCGCCGATGCCTCAATCTTCTGGCGCGGAAGTCGAGAACTTCCCCACTCCGTAACAAAAAAACAAAAGAAAGTACGGTATGTATTACATGCCCATTTTTACGCCATGACGAAAGGATGATGTGAATATTTCCCAAAACCATGGTAGTGTTATGTTTTTAATATGTTACGTATTCATATGTTTTTATGTTACCAAGTTTACAGGACGGTCAACACGCTCACATGATGGTAAGTGATACGCCTGACCATAGCAGAGCAGCTTTGATGGAGACCGACAACTGATAGACAAATAATTCTCCATAAACGCCGCACTGCGCCCGACACCCGTGACACCAGATGTTAGGCTTAGGGGAAATATATACTACTATTGATAATCTAAGATGTTAGGTCTCTTCCCAAAACAGTGCCTACATCCCGAAATACAGAAGTGCAAAATCCTTCTATTTTACGGGACGATACCTAGCCGACTCAGTACCGAGTAATTTATAATTCATACAAACGCTTACAAAGTCAGCGATAGACTGTAAAGTAAATTTACTTTTCCATAACCGGTAATAAAACCCGGAACTCGCTGCGCAAGGACCAAATTATTGCGCAAACGAGTTTAACACCGATGCAATTTATAAGTGAACAATGGCCACAAAGTAGTTCATATGAACTTTCTGAAGTGGTTCTACGGGGAGCAAGTTGCTTATTGACAAGGTCAAGTTCCCAGAAGATGAATCGAAACCTACACATGTAGGTACTTACATAATGCAAACCGAAACCACGCGGCTGTGAAGCTTTATTCTTAATTCTTAATAAAGAGAAACAAAACAACGTGTAAACATTCGTGATCACATTCATGTGATTAAAATGTTTTTTAATGTAACAAGCAGCTGGATGAGGGTGTTATATTATAAAAATGGCGTTCAACAATGGTGTAACGTCATACAGAAAGAAATCAATTATATTTCTTATATAAATAACAGCTTAATGTAGTTGTTGTCATTGAATAGCGTCGGTGGCTCAATGGTATGGACTGTTGCCCTCCTACCGGAAGGGCTGAGATTCAAATCCCGCCACGTACCAATGTGTTTTCGAATTTTCGAAATTATATGTACGTTATCCGACGCTCTTACGGTGAAGGAAAACATCGTGAGGAAACCGTCATGCACGCCTGCGAAGTGATTCAAAGGTTGTGCGTATAGTCGTCCAATCCGCACTGGGCCCGCGTGGACGACTAAGGCCTAATCACCCTATACGGGTAGGCTCGTGCCCCTCGGTCATACCATTCCCCCAGTTTAAAGAGCTGATGATGACCATTGAATTACATCAAGCTTTTCAAACTTTTCAGTAATTTCGAATGCAATATTTGCTAACGTTTTAAATACCTTACGCATTACTCGCTAACGATATAATTTTGACAATAACATTTTACATAGCTAAGACAATTTAGCAAATTATTGATAATCACTTCCAATTTATGCCAATACATTTTACGTTTTGTGCGTAAAATAAACAAAATTCACTTAATACAACGGTAAAGCAAATTTGAGAAAAGAAATGGTTGTCCTTTTTTAGTAGGACAATAGATTTGGACTTTGATGTTATAGTACTTATAATTACCAGAGTCTATGTAACAGGTTCCGTTTACACATAATGACATCATTTCAAAGATGAATTAGTTAACAGTGCTACAAGATTATTAATTATTACTTCGTTTTATTGGCAACATTAAAACAACATTCTTTGATACACAAAAACCAGGATTCGGCAGTTGCTACTTAGATCACCACACCTCAATATCTAATTTTAATGAGCATAATTACGAAAAATCGACCGCGTCTCTATAAAATTAATAAGATCTAATCAATGTAAAAGACCAGTCTATGATGCTTTTGCTATTAACGTTAATGTTTTGTACAATAAACGATGGCGGATCCGTTTTATACTTTTAAAACTAGTATTTTATTCGTCTATTCATTATTGCAGTCAATCGAAGACGTATGTTGAAAGCAGACTTATTGTGTTCTTATATAGTTTAATAATGATTTACAGTGATAAAAGGAAGTAAATGATATTTTGTACGCCTAAGGTCAGTACAGCGGAAGTAACCATGCAAAATACAGGCAATGATAGCTCTTAATGACCAAGTAAAGGTGTGTACACGCGAATTTAAACATCCAGACAATTGACCTTAAGCTGTGGCTGTAGCCAGACGCAAACAATAGTGCACAGACAAAATTTAATTCATGCAATTACGTCGTTTTCCCAAGGCAAATATTGGGTTTTACGGTATTCATTTGCCTCGCCTTTGATGCTGGTGCTGAGGCCAGCCACAACAGTTAACCACAGACAAGTAAACTGGGTAAGTTTATTGCAAGGACATCACGATTATCTTTGGATTAGGATGTATTTATGTAATAATTTAGTAATAATTGCCGATGGTTAGAAGCGATCACCTATCTATTCAAGTAAGATAATACAGTACCTAGCTCATTTTTTGTCAGAAATCCCTTCAGCCATGTTTGCCTTATCCGTCTACAACCGATAGCGACCACTTGTAGTGTATCGGTTCATTATGTCAGAGGGTTATCTATTCAACAGTCAGCTATATTTTGACATACGTGAGTCCACTCCCATTTCAACAACAACAAACTAGTACAATCTACATTAATGTAACAAATAATAAGAATCATGTCGCAGAGATCAGTGGCGTACCGAGATCTAACCTAGGCACGGGCGAAATGTCTAAGAGACGCCTTTTGACAGTGTTTTTAAACTAAAAAGTACATATAATTGAACTTTTTGAGTTCATAGTTATTCTCATCAACAGTGTAGTCTTTTTGTAAGAAACATATATAGCATTATATAACATATAACTTAGAGGATTTGTTGTCGATATTTAGTCTTTTTGAATCATTCATCCCATGTGAGTTCGAGTAAAGTCCCTTTGGGTTTGAGCCCTTTCTGGGCGCGAGACCGCGGATGGTGGACCGCTTCGCCACTGCCAGAGATGTTAGTCATAGAAGATTTTATTGTAACCGTACGATGGTTTTCTGAGAACAATACCTCTGTCTTATAGGACTCACGATCGTTACTAAAGATCGCAGAAGCCTCGGCGGGACTGAACACTACATTGTTTCACAAACCACGTTTCTTGTGTAACCATAGCAAAACAAATTGTCATACTCCACGGAGTTAAAAAAATAGATATTTTGACATCGTCCCTAAACGTTTTGCGCAACGCAAAGCTATTTACCTAGCAATTAACAGTTTTCGGAAAAACAAGCTGTGAATATCAATTATTGTACGTATGACTTTTTAATATTTACTGACCTAAATCTTAACAAGGTACACTTTGTGCTATGATGGAACATTGTGACCTTCTTTAGAACTGCAAAGAATCTTTACAATTATGGTTGGAAAACATGTAATGCCTATTTATAAATGTATTTTAAACTTCAAGAGAAAACAAATAAACAATACGATCGTGACCAAAAAGCAAAAAAATATCACATTATCCACAGAATAGATCATCAATGGCCCTTATCAAATCGTTATTAAAGGACGGAAAGAAGTTGATTCATAAGTCCACCGACAAACGACTTTTGCATAACAATTATTAAGACCATGTAAAATGGCGACTTTGAATTTGCATTCAAAGTCGTCATTCAAGCGTTGTGTGATTTTACGTTCACATGTCATTAATAAATGAACAACAAATGTTGTGATTTAGTAAAGCCTTAATAGACTCCCGGGTAAAAATTTCCTTTAGTGACAACTTTGTGAAATACTTGCCCGATGAAGCTGTGAAGTCCGAGTTGGTAGATCTATACCCTAGGTTGGGACATTATTGGCTGATTGAATTGATAGGAAACTTACTCTTTTTTCGAATAACTAAACGTATGACGGTATTTGACGACCCATTTGGTGTTGCGGTTGAGAGGTCGACACCAACACCAAGGGTTCCAGGTTCGATCCCCTGGCAGTACAAACATTTGTGTGGATGAACATGTCTGTTTGTAATGGTCTGGGTGTTTTCTATGTATAATATGTATGTATTTAGAAAAATATATATATAAGTATGTTTATCAGTTGTTTAGTACCCATAATACAGGCGTCACGCTTAACTTGGGGCTAGATGGCGCTGTGTGAATGTCAGTGGATATTTATTTAATAATAACAACAGTAGTAGCAAGTCATCAGTACCTTGCCTATACAGATTTATTTATAATAAATATTTTAACACTCCCGTCTCAGTACATTAGTATTTAAAAAATAAATAGTTTGTGTACTAGAAACAAACACAAACTTACCGTTCCAATTTCAGATTGCATAAGGTCTGGAATTCATTTGTGGGATTAAGCATTAAAATATTTAATAAACTACCACAAAATATAATTGATTTACCCTTGCATAAGTTAAGTCTCATGTAAAATCAACTTTAAAAACTGTCGACTGACGACATATGTAGTCAGTATTAAATTGAGGTCCTACATACAGCGACCTCACAATGCCCTCGACATCGAACGGCCATGACTCAGCTATAGCGGTAGGGACCGCCATCGTTACCTTTTCCTGCGTCCGTAAACATCGAAAGACTTAACGACCCACGCACCGGGAGGTTTTCCTGAACATTCAATTAATGAGTTACTGATGATATTAACCTTCTCATTTTGGATTATTTGTGTTGTGCATTAGAATACCTATACTACTAATAGTTAGTTAATTATTTTATTCCTTTGGAAATTATAATTTAGGTTTCGCTAACGTTAGTGACGTTTTAAGGCGTCTCTGGAAGTCAAGGGGTTAAGAAAGTTCAAAATTGAAGGGGAAATACCTTTAATATCTAATACATTTATTAATACAAGTTTCAGCGAAATTCTCATAGACCATATTATTCTAGTCTCGGTTTTGTGTAAAACTTTCACGAAATTTAAACGTAGCAGCTAACTTAATAGGTGTGTATGTATTAAGGCATTTATTTTACATGTTTCATGAGTTTCAGAAATCATCCTAAACATTCAAGTTTAACAATTAAACATCAATTGGAATGTTATTACTCGTAAATAGTAGCAAATGCTTATAGCTCCATAACTTATATATTTATGAATTAAGCTAGGGAGCAAGCTGATAGCACAACTTGTGGTTAACAATTGCAAGGCAATTTGATTGCTACTAGGACTAGTATTAGAATAAAACTCAAGACTGTTATCATCTAAAAAGGTTCGTTACGGGATGACCGATGGTTTGTTACACGTATCCTTTCCATACTTTGAGGGTTTTGATAAACAATTAACTTACTAGATGCACAATCTCACTCAAAATGTGTCCGCGGCAAAATTCTGTCCATCGTGTCAGTTGGACAAAGTCTTCATCCAAAATCACGACGCTCGCTACATATCATAGTGACATAGTAGTATGCTCATGTCGTGCTTTTGATGTTGTACCCTTTCAATAACGCCATAAAGTAAAAAAAATAATGAATATCCTATGTCATAAATATAACAATAGTCAACGTATGTGTCAAGCGGCTCGGACATTTTTTATTGATATTCTTCGTGATTCTGCATCTAGTTATTTAGTTTCTTGTTTATAAGTTAGAGAGTTGAGATCGAACTATGATTGGAAGTTCAGTAGACGCATCGTTTAATAAGGGTGGAGAGGATGAAAGTAGACTAAACGAATCCATCAAGAGCATAATAAAACCAATCATTCTAAGAAGCATAGAAATGGTTACTATCTCTTGTGATAATGTATAAAGTTAACTTCTGAGCGTCCCTTAGTCCAAACACAATTATTGGTTCTCTTTTAAGGTTACTGTGTTATTATTGTGGTCAATAAAATACTCGTGGCTTTGTGATTTTTACCTCTTTGTTTATTCCAACTTGCCGAATCACAGCTTATTAATAAGATTTAGTTTTTCATTTTAAGATCATTGACCCGATTTAAATACGATGCCATAAAAAATGTCTTCTATATGACACCACAAATTTGACACGGTACTAATGTTTTTTTTAATTATTATTCAAATTACTTCCTTTGTATTTTCAAGGTTAAGGTCATTTGCTGCATTAATCAGTGACCGTGCGTTGAACTTTTGTTCCATGTAACTGCATATAGGATTATTTTGGTACATTTGCCTTTTGCCAACAAAAAATAAAAGGACCATGGTTACCAATTATGGCAAATTGAACTATCATCAGTATCATGTCCATGTTGAATTTTTGTGACCACCCTTTATTTCTGCCTGGACGTCAGCCAGCCTGGGTAGTTAAAACGCCGTTAACTGACGTGGACGGCAAATTTTATGTTCCAGCACAGTATTTTAAATAAGTGGAAACTTAACTTATCTGTCTAATGTGTGTATAATAATTTACAATTGTATTTTTATATACTTAACGAGCACGTACTTTTATCTTATCAACTAGGTGCTATAACTTTCCATCCTTGTATTTAATTGTATTATGATTTGCAGCGGTCAAGTAATCAGTTCCTTGGTAGAAGTCAATAACCAGATATGGAATCTGATGGAAGAGATTCCTAGCCAATGACGATTTTAGACAGGCTGGTTAAGCTGGTTTGACACGCCCAGAAAAAATACCACAACCTTGACATTGACAAAGGTCCGTACGTTGTATTGTTATACAGTGACTTCTCAACATTTTAACAATAGCACTACCCAGGTGAGAATGTCTATTATCTCTTAACCAGATAGTGTCGAAGGCCGCTAGAATGACCTTACCATGAACTCATAGACTTAGCTCGCTTCCGGCGAATACGCGATGCCCAACTAAAAAACCAGTAATGTTTTTTTTATTGAAAAGTAGTTACCGGAGCTCTTGATTATAAATATCAATTTATTTTTTACAGCGAATATCTTGCGCGTCTTCAATTATCATTTTGAAATTAGACTTATAAAAAGCACTTTACTACTTATTAATATGTCTGCAAATTGGTTTAAGCACGGTCATTACCGTGATTTAACTTTTTTGCATGAATGGCAAAAATGTAAGATAGCTAAATAAAAGGTCTCCTTTTTGTTTAATTATGGCAAAAATAGACAATTTTATTATAACAAGTATAAAGCTTTGAAATAAGCCGTTTGATTGCTGAATGTGTTTTAAGCACTATGAGATGATATACAGTAGTAGTAGTAAAACACTTTATTGCTCACAAGTAACAAAATAAATAAAAAACAGTAAAATTGACAATATTGTGGGCAAAGGCGGCCTTATCGCTGCAAAGCGATCTCTTCCAGGCAACCTTTGGGTAAGGAACAAGCCGGAAAATAGAGGTATACAGATTGTCAGAGATACAAATTTATTTCGTCATTCCTCACTCTATATTGTCATTTCTCTCAGATCGACATACCAAATAAAATAGTACTAACCCAGTATTTATATTATCTATATTTCGAATTACCTGTTGTACTTCATCCGGTGTTTAATTTACGTAAACTTGCTTTTGGCAAAAATATCCTCGCGGCATCTTATACCGCAAAATAATAACAGTAGCAAGACTTTTACGGGAAATAAGTTAACGTCGTAAATATTTCCTGAGCAATACGTGATAAAAAGTGCGCATTCTCAATTACGGTGCCAGCAACACCAAAAGTGGTAGACTCGGTACTGAGTAGTCTAGATAAATACCACCATAATGTAAGATATCGCCCCGTGAAATAGTGTGTTTTGCACTTCTGTTTTGGGAAAAGAGCACTGTAGCTAGTAAAATAATTTCCGGCACTTTTTTGTTAAACATTTTTTTACAATTTTGAGTGACTCATAATAAAAATAATCGCTGATATTAATATACTATAATGAAATAGTCGTTGTTCGGAGCCGATTTTTAAAAGTTTGATTTCTCTGGTCTTCCTTCATCAACCCTGACTTCCTTATCTTGGAACCACCTTTGGAGTATCCTTTTTCCAACAAAAAATCAATAAAATCGGTTCACGAACGACAGAGATATCCGCGAACAAACATAGAAATGAAGTTTCCCTCGATTTCTCTGGTCTCCATCATCAAAGCCTGATTTCCTTAAAATGGGATCATCTCTAAAGTATCCTCTTTCTAACGAAAAAAGAATCATCCAAATCGGTTCTAACACGAGATATCCGCAAACAACATAAAAAGCATATACGGTCGAATTAACCTCCTTTTTTGTAGTCTTTAAA
>PQWD01014337.1:0-25891 GCA_019425675.1 Leucinodes orbonalis
GAACGTACTTTTGATTGTGGTCGACACACGTACGTGAATAAATTGAGCTCTTCGACTTTTTTAACTCAATTCTTAACTTTGGAAACTCAATTCTACTCATCGAATACTTTATTTTTCAACCTGGAAGTGTGGTCATAATTTTGTATGCGGGCAAAATCAGGCATTTTCAGGGGTGTCGACCTTTATGGTTTCTCAGATTATATTCAAAAAATTGTTCATGTATCTGATCCATAAAACTTTTATACGGTCGGCGCTTCGACTATAATGTAAGGAAGGTATCTACGGAGACCCCTGTTCTTATTCAGCCAATACTAAAATTAGAAGAAATAATAAACTTAATTTTCCGCAGGCTAAATCCCTACAAATAGTTAGATCAGGCCCATATTGGATGACTATATCGATTTATGACAATATACCAAACAAATAAAAGAATTACTAAACTATAATATTTTCACAAAAACACTAAAAACCATCTCTTACAAAAAGCATATTACACATTAAACGAATTTTTTGAAGATAAAGAATAATGGATCGTTAAGCTAATAAACTTATATATCTCTGTTATAAATAAATTATATGTACGTCGCTCTCTTTTTTGCAGTGCCCTTGCGGGGGGTCACGTGATCAATGTACCGCTATATTATGTACACATGCAATACCATGTCATCTCATCAGCTCATTAACGTCCCACCGAGGGCACGAGCCTACCCGTATAGGGTGATTAGGCCTTAGTCGTCCACGCGGGCCCAGAGCGGGCGCAGGCGTGCATGAAGGTTTCCTACGATGTTTTCCTTCACCGTAAGAGCGTCGGATAACGTACATATATTTTTCGAAAATTCGAAAATACATTGGTACGTGTCGGGATTTGAACCTCAGCCCTCCCGGTAGGAAGGCGACAGTCCACACCACTGAGCCACCGACGCTCTAATACCATGTGACTAGCAGAAAATAAATAAATATTTTTTTTTTTCAGGCAATATCCGTCGGTTTCGTCGTGTTTGTGAGGTTGTCCAATCGGCAGTTTGTCGAGCGCCAGGCTCTGGCCGGGCTCCGCCGGCACAACCGCCGTCGCCGAGGGCGAGGCGCCGCCACCCGCCACACGGTACGTATGCACTAGCCTTTATAGGGGGGCGAGACTACTATTCATGACTTTTAGGGGGGTGAGATAGAACTGACATGTTTAAGGTAACAAGATGACGTCAAAAATAAACAAAAGACAATGAAAGAACATTTTAAATACCTGAGTAAAGCACAAATATGCATGAATGAAAATGAATTTTGGTACTTGAATAGAAAACATTTAAAATACCTAAGTAATCCACAAAAATGATTTTTGATGCTCAAAAAAGCGCTTCAGTGTTTTGGCCACTTAAGAAAGAAGCACCCAAGAAAACTCAACAGTACAGCCTTTTTTAAACAATGAACAAATTTATAACATTAAATAATGTACAAATATTTTATGAACACTGAAATAGCCGAGTAATTTAAGATCATGGATTTTTATCACACAAATATTTGTCAATAGTATTGTATTGTTTTAGAAATGTAATTTAGATATTAAATAGGTTTATTAAAATTAAAACTAAGATTTTTGAGTGTCATTAAAAAAAAGCAGGTTTTTTGGATGTCGAAAAATTAAATTAAGATTTTAAGGGACGAGAGAAAATGAACATGGATTTTTGAGTGTTATAATGAAAGTGTGAACGTATTGCGTGGGACGTAAGAAAAAAAACATGTTCGCGAGTCGGTATTAAGACAAAGGCAAGCCTCCCGTGTGAGTATCGTTTGTGAGGTGGTCCAGTCGGCCGTGTGGACTGAGATTTTTAAGGTACATTACGTCAAAAATACAATAAAAAAACATTTAAAATACCGAACTAAAGCACAGAAAATTTAGGTACTTGAAAAAAAGCGCTTTAGTGTTTTGGCTTATTGAGAATGAAGCACCCAAGAAAACTCAACAGTACATCCTTTTTTAAACAATGAACAAATTTATGACATAAAATAATATTTATAAACACTGAAATATACCCACACACTTAAACACTGATAGTTTAAGACCATGGATTTTTATTACATAAATATTGTCAATAATATAGAAACCTTTTTAGAAAGGTAAAGTAGATATCAAAATAAGTTTATTAAATGGAAAACTAAGGTTTTTAGGTGACGAAAGAAAAGAAACTGAAAGTTTTGAGTGTCAGTAAAAAAACTAGGTTTCTAGGATGTCGAAAAGAGAAATTAGGATTTTTTAGGACAAAAATCTAGGAGTTTTGGACGATGATACTAAATACAAATAAGATTTTTGTGCGTCAAGAAATATAATAAGGTGATAAATGATAAAATTGACTATGTTTTGTGCTGTTATTCCAGCTGGCGAGATACCGGACAGTCCTGAGACGCCGCATCAGCAGTCGGACCACGACAGCGACTCTTCGGTATTCGACACTGTCAAAAGTCCAACTAGCCATACGTCCATAGACCAGCTGGATCAGGTAATATTGACATAATTACTCTTTACACAATATTCGAGTGTTGTGTAATATTTAGTGGTGATCATTATTACGATAGCAATTAATTTAATGCATTATTTTTCATTTAATGGATAACACTGTTATTGGATGATGAAATAATGAGCTATCATTAATGCCTGTTATTGATATAACACCCTGTTGCCGCGCCGTGTATGCGCTATCGCGTCGCGGCGTCGCAATAAGCCAATAGCAGACAGAAAATCACAAAAAATAACAGATAATGATAACAGTTTGCAATAACAGTTATTGGAAAATAATTTAGCAGTGTTATTCATTATTTGGAAACAGCCATTATTGCCATCGCTAGTAATATTAGATAAACAATAAATACTATATGGACAATTTCCATTCATAATCACTTGCTACATGTCATAGTGACATTGTCAGGTCATAGTGACATTGTTCAAAGTTCAAAGTCACTCAACGCGCAATGGAGCGAGCTATGCTTGGAGTCTCTCTTAGGGATAAGATCAGAAATGATTTAATCCGCAAGAGAACTAAAGTTACCGACATAGCCCGCCGGATCAGCAAGTTGAAGTGGCAGTGGGCTGGTCACGTATGTCGCAGAACCGATGGCCGTTGGAGCAGACGAGTTCTGGAGTGGAGACCGCGTCTCGGCAAGCGTAGCGTAGGACGCCCTCCGGCCCGATGGACCGACGACTTGCGGAAGGTCGCTGGTGGGAGCTGGATGAGAAAAGCGGAGGACCGGGATATCTGGCGCAAAATGGGGGAGACCTATGTCCAGCAGTGGACTGCGATAGGTTGAAGAGAGAGAGAGTGTTCATCTAGTTAGTTGTTTATCTAAGATTGACTGACATGATATTATAATATTGACTGACAGGTTAATTGAGCTTCTTTTTGCCATCTGGCAAAACAACCTCGTTTCCATATTTAAAGTCAGGAGCGTTTTAATCCTCAAGAATGTTTGGTGCTTTTTAACCCCCGACGCAAAAATAGGGGTGTTATAAGTTTGACGTGTCTGTCTGTCTGTCTGTGGCATCATAACTCCCGAACGCATGCAGTGATTTCAATTTAGTTTTTTTTGTATTAAAGGTGACTTATGTGCGAGTGTTCTTAGACATGTTTGATGAAAATCGGTTGAGCCGTTTAAAAGTTGTGAGGAGTGAAAGTGGGGAGAGTAACCGAATGACGCAAATATAGTTGACTCAAATGAAATCTAACTTAACCTAATCTACCTATAAAAAGTATGAAATATATTAATTAAAATTTAAAAACCCCCGACAAAATCTAAGTAATTTCCCTTTAAATAAAAATAATAATAGAAACTTAATGTTAAAGTACCTAAGAATCTATTGATAATTCTAAAAAAACGTCGCGTTGGGGGACCGTGACTAATAAAAGAATGTAAAAGCCTAAAGAGGTAACCATTTTATGAAAAATATCGTATATAAGAAAGAAATAATTAGGAGCGGTATATTGAATTGTTTTGATGGAATTTTCCAGAACGGCACCCATCCGCTAGGATCGAGCTCTTCAGTCACAAGCGGCTCCAGTGGTTATAAGGTAATTATTGCGTTAATTGATAGTTGAAGTATTGATTTACCATCCGTTCACTTCTGTTTAATATTATATACCTTTTGACCACAATACTCTACTAGGTGGAAGACTCGATACTGAGTCGTCTAAGTAGGTACCACCGCAGTGCCAGATATCGTCCCGTGAAATACAGCAGTGCAAACCGCACTGCTGTGTTTCGGGATGAGAGCACTGTAGCTAGTGAAATGACCAGGTATAATGACCTCTCATCCCGAAACACAGAAGTTGAAACACTAGTATCCCACCACTGACATTCACACATCGCCATCTAGCCCCAAGTTAAGCGGAAAGCCTGTATTATGGGTACTAAACAACGGATAAATAAACATATATACTTTTTTTTAAATACATACGTATTATACATAAAAAACACCCAGACCAATACAAACAGACATGTTCATACACACAAATGTTTGCACTACCCGGGAATCGAACCCGGAACCCTTGGTGTAGTAGTTAACGTCTCGAACGCGACACCAAATGGGTCGTCATATGACTATCTATACTAAAATTATAAAACTGATGAGTTTGTTTGATTGTTTGAACGCGCTAATCTCAGAAACTACTGGTCCGATTTGAAAAATTATTTCAGTGTTAGATAGCTTATTTATCGAGGAAGCCATATATCATCACGCTACGAGTAATAGAAGCGGAGCAACAATTAATTATAATATTTGAAAATCGGCGGGATTTTTTTGCTACTTGGAGCTTCGGCCGCGTACGCTGTGTAAATGTTAAAGTTCCGCAATAACAATGTATGAGAGTATTGTTCCCCTTTTAAAGATCTACAGAAAAGTCCGCGACAGCATATGTCTATCTTTTAAGGTTAGCTCCGTATAAGCTCTGTTTTTGTTAAAAGTTTTTTTTTTAAATAATGCATTATTTGCAAAGGTGTTTGCATAAATATGATATTAATCCTTATCCAAATAACCTTATTTATCACAATTATTTCATTTGCAACGAAATTGCCCTATACATCATTCAACTTAAATGAATATTTTATGAGATATCGCAGTTTTAACTCACCTATATAAACGAAGTAGCGGGTTTAAGTGAGCGTTAGGCCAAAGTAACTATTCCACGCGGACGGAGTCGCGCGCAACAGCTAGTAGTAAATATATGTATACAAGTAAACCGTTTGATATACGTAAAACCAGTCTTGTGATTGCAGCAAGGGGTCCGCAGGCGGACGGCCGAGCCAGCGTCCGCGTCCCTCGACCACGAGATCATGAGTTGCGGCCGAGATAGAGACCTCTCCGGTAAGTTAATACCGGAATAATATAATGCATTATTTGCGAGGGTGTTTTCATAAACATCATATAAATTGTGATCCAAATAAATACGATATTCATTACAAGTATTTAATGGAAAACAAAATTACTCTTAACATCAATCGAGTTAAATTAATATCTTAGGAGATATCGCAGTTTAAACTCACCTATATGAACGGATTAGCGGGTCAAAGTTACTATATTAATTAATAATAATAAAATATAAACACTAAAACCTTCTCCTAAATGTAATAAATACTTTGCCGAAAACCGCATCGAAATTGCTTCAGCCGAACGCGAGATAATCGCGGACAAACATACATACTTATATACATACTAACAGGTCAAACTGAGATCCTCCTTGTTTGAAGTCGGTTAAAAATGTATTTATTTGTCTTTTAAATCATACAAGATATGATCATATAAGAGCGTATTCCTGCTGAAAGGCCGGCAACGCATTTCAGTGCCCTCTTGTATTGCAAATGTTGGTACATGGGTGGCGGTGTCATTTACCACCAGATGAGCCGTTTGCTCGTTTGCCTACTATAGCATAAAAAACACAAGATACAAGTTATCAAGATCAAATAAAAATAATAATCATAGTAAACTTATCAAATATTTTTTTAATCAAAGTAAAATAAAATATAATTAATCAGAATATAATGAAATTTATCAAAGTATAATTAATCAAAATAGGTTATAGGCTGGTAGAGATCATTATTTAGTAATAAGACCTAAGTGTACCCATTTAAAATGGATAGACTGGGGTTAATTAGAATTTTTAGGACGGAAATTAAAAATAGATAAAAATTGCACAATATTATCATTGATTTTAATTTGTTAAAAAAAATATAATCATGCACTATTGTTGAAATCAAAATTTTGTTATTAATATTTGATACTTGAAGTATAAATTAGTGACTATCGAAGAAAAATTTCTTGAAGATTAGATTGGATATGAAAAAAAAAATTAAACCTTATTCATTTCTAGGTAGGTAATCATATTGTAGCGAGCGTCGGTGGCTCAGTGGTGTGGACTGTCGCCTTCCTACCGAGAGGGCTGAGGTTCAAATCCCGACACGTACCAATGTATTTTCGAATTTTCGAAAAATATATGTACGTTATCCGACGCTCTTACGGTGAAGGAAACATCGTGAGGAAACCTTCATGCACTCCTGCGAAGAGATTCGAAGGTTGTGTGTGAAGTCGTCCAATCCGCACTGGGCCCGCGTGGACGACTAAGGCCTAATCACCCTATACGGGTAGGCTCGTGCCCCTCGGTGGGGACGTTTAATGAGCTGATGATGATGAATCATATTGTTGTGTATGTAGCGTCGATGGCTCATTGGTATGGACTGTTGCCTTCAAAACTGGAGGGTGCAGGTCCAAATCACGCCACGTACCAATGTCTTCGAATTTTCGAAATAATATGTACGCTTTTCCGACGCTCTTGCGGTAAAGGAAACATCGTGAGGAAACCTGCGCACGCCTGCGAAGAGATACAAAGGTTGTGCGTGAAGTCGTCCAACCCGCACTGGGCCGCGAACGGCTAAGGCCTGTACACCCTGTACGGGTAGGCTCAGGGCCCTCGGTGGGGACTTTTAATGAGCTGATGATGATGATGATAGGGTTCTTTCTAAGTTATAGGGATCATTCTGATAAGTCATTGGGTGCTTACGGGTAATTCATGAGAACTTTTTCGCAAAGTCAACAAAGATCACTTTATGCGACTTGATTATCCGAAAGAAAGATGATAAGCCGTCGGTCCCGGCTACATTCTTACGATGGTAGTCATTAACACCTATGAACCCGCATTGGGCTCGCGTTACAGTCAAATCTCCCCATAGCTATGCTGTGAGGGAAGGCCTGTGCCCTCCAGTAGGCCATTATAGGCTGACGGTGATGTTCTTTCTTACTATAGTTTTCTACACAGGTACGCATACAAAGCGCTCGTCGTCCGAATGTAGGGAAGCGAGCTCGTCGCCCCGCAGAGGTCTCGAGTCCAGGGATCTCGACGATCTTCGAAGAAACAACTCGTTACGCGACAGACGCGAGAAACCTGCCACCACTATTGCGTGAGATGATCGCGTGCTTTGGAACCTGTGTTTGGTGAGTCAACATTGTACAGACGTATGTGTATATCGATGATAGTGTTGTTACCTTTTCATCAGATTCGTATAATCAATTATGTTGGTGATTTTGTTATTTTATTTGTATCCTTATGTATAATATGAGTGTAATTAGGATATACGAATGCTACCATGGCAATTGGAAAGAAACATTCTTTGAAATAATGACTTATTGTAATATTTATTCACTGGTATATCTGGATGACTGTTTAGTTTTTACGAATGGATTTTTTTATTATAGACTTGTACACTTTGTAATGTGTATTAAATAATTTATTTATTTGTTTGTTTAGGTTGAAAATTAAAGGTCTTTTTTTGGGAAATTCTAAGTATCTGACAGAATATAATGTTGACGTGATCACACACAGCCATGACTTGATTGGTTATTGTAAAGAAGTTGTTTTCAACAATCTACTTCCAAGAACACGTCTTGCAACACTTATGTAAAGTCTTGAGTTGGTCCATTAGCATATGTTATTAGTGATATCTATGTAATCACTCTACTCGTCTGCCTCATGTCTAGACGCCGTGGTCTAACGTCGGTAGAATTTAATTTTTAAGACAAATAATAAATAAAAATAAAGGTAAAAACCAAGTAAGTACCAAAATAACTTGCAAACAATGATTTGATTTTATATAAGTTGTTAAAATATTGTGATAATAGTACAAAAATATTTGTCAATATCATACTGACAAGGAAATAAGTGAACTTTTAGTGTCAGATGAACATCTTTAAATGTACCTACATCTGCTGTTAAAAAAAACAGTAAACCTTAATCAGAATACTTATCAGGGCAGTAAGTTTTAGTTCGGTTTTAATTGGATCATATAGGAATATAGATTAATTTTCCGTTCTGTTCTATTCTATGCAAGTGTTGCAAGATATGTATCGAAGTTTCTAGATGGATATATGTAATATAGTCTCACTTTAGCTTCCTTTGACACTGTTTTGTTCTCTTATATGCAGGGTGTTTGTCTATAATGACGTCGTGTTCTTTTTTTCTATATAAACGTCCAATTTTGGACATAATGCTAATAGTTAACGCCCTGTATATGAGATGGTAATAAATATTGGCTTCCAAATGGTCGTTATATGGCCATTAATTAATTTATTGGTGTTATATAATTTAATACAAATTAAAAAGTTCACTGCTCTAGTAATTATTGCGTATTCATTTTGTGATTAAGCTGTTTGTATGGTATCAAAATAATCTTTTGTTCTTTAAAACCAAATATATTGTTTATATTTGAGTCTAAAGACCAAAGACCGTTTGAAGTCAATTAAATTTATGTTTACGGCAAACATTTGTGAATGATTTTAGTAAATAAAATGAACGTTGGTATTCCATTCCATCCAAAATAGAAAAAAACACAAAGCAAAAATGAAAGCTTGACAAATGAAAAAAAATGGATGAAACAACTGTTATCAATTATTCTAATTCAATATAAATGTATGTAGGTACTACATTGCTTAGATATTAACCCATGAACAACCGCAAGCAGTAATATAGTGGACCTGAAATTTGTATGAAATTATATAAATAAATTGAATCAAAAATGCGCCCAACCTAACGGATGATTTTTATAACTATATATATTAATAGCTGTACCTAATTAGTAAGCTTGAAATGTGTGGTAACCAATGCTTGTTATACTATAAATACTATTTACAATTAAATTGATATTATTTAAGTTATGAATTAAAAACTGAATGAACAATTCGAGGACCCTAATGATAAGTAAAATGCCTGTCCATGAAAAATATATTGTATGTATTACGAAAAAATGAACTTTACTGATATTCAGACAGCACAATCTAGTCCAAATTTAAGTAGCTTGAACTAAAAGTACCTAACAACCTATGAACATATTTATATATTTTTTTAAATATAAATACTGTATTTAAATGTTTAAACACCCACATGAATAAAAACAGTTATGTTCATGCACACTTTTAATTAATTGTATATAACTTGAAACCCAGTGACGTGCACAGAGATTATGAGAAGGGTATGCAAAGTGAGTGACACTAATCGCAAAAACAATAAATAATTTTCATTTTTGTCAAATTGATTGCTTTTTATAACAGCAGATCGCCTATGTGTTCAAATCTGTAGAGGAAATGGGCGAATAAGTGGGAATCATGTAATATGTTGGCGATTTTCCGGGTTGTCTGTACGCATAGGGTATGCAATGCTTATTTGCATATATGGAGTGCACGCCACTGCCGAAATCGTTAGTGTAACAACCGATTTTTCAACCATAGCACCACATGGGTTATTTTTTGCGAATGTAATATTTTGAGAATATAATCTTTTGCGAACGAAGCAATTTAAGGCTAGATGGCGCTGTGTGAATTTCGGGAGATAATGATTAATAATTTTTTTTTTTTGGATTTATTCTAAATAGTATCTATAGTAAAACATGTTGTATTTGGTATAAATTATAAATAATAATGAACAAAAATATATAAATATATGAAGCCGGCCATGTATTTTAATGATAAAGCTATTTCCATGTACTGATTTGTGCGATAGTTTTCGATGGGGTTTGAAACACCCGCGATTCACCCTTGTGGGGTGTAGTAGTTACCTTTAGGGGTGTTATTAGGCGCGGAGTGTTCTTAACTCTTTTAGTTAAGGCCTGAATGGATTCTGTGATCGCGTGGTTTGGTAAGGTCACTATTTTGTAAAGTTAAAAAAAAGTAAAATGACAGATCTAGCAATATAGGAAAATTGACAAAGGTCTTTTTTTAGAAAAAAAAGAAAGATTTGTTTTTTAGCAAAAAAAATAGTCAATAAATTAATAAAAAAAAACAATCGATGCGACAGCGGAATCCATTTATATTTTTGCAAGTGAAGAAATGTATTATAGTGATATATGAATGCTCTCTGTCATTTTGTCTACTGCCATAGTAACCGCTTCAGAGTAGGTATGCCAACATTTAGAATCGGGTTAGCATAGACTAAAATTTATGGTACTAATCAATACGTGGACATTTTAAGAATCTATGAGCAAAAACATGAGTTTGTTAATGTGATAAGCCGATTAGCGTTATTTTAATTATTTTATTTTTTCTACTAGCGGATCCCATTTTATGACAAGTCCTAAATTATCTTCTAAAATTTTTCTTGAAACGAAAAGCTGAAATTTTTCATGTACCTAGCAAGAAAAAATTCGCCATTTTCTTGTTTTGTTAAGTGTTGTATAAGCTAACCCGATTCTACTTTAGACATCTATGAGTAGTAAATAGCATACTATTTGGCTCCTAGAAATAATATACAAATGAAATGTGATTTTTTTTATCGATAACGTCAGAATCGTTGATAATTTTAAATTGAGAACTAAGAGAACAGAAAATATAAAAAAATATGTTCTACTTATTTTGTCTTTAGTAAATTAGAAAATAAAATCACCCATAGTGTGTGACAAAGATAACGCTCTATGCATTTAGGGGATTGTCTCTTTCTTAAGGTGTAATTTAATTTAACTGAACTGAAGTAATTTTAAATTAAAATATAAAACCAAATATAAATGTATTCCCTTTTGTAAAGACAATAATCTTTTTATAACCATTACTAAAATCTACGTTGCAAGACTTGACACAAGACACATGTGGCTCTTATTTGATGTTATGTATTATAAAATTAACAGTTAGCCGCTTAATTTTCTATTCCCTTTATAGATACTTAACCTTATTATCCATTCTATGGTCTTATTATGCAATAATATTTTTATTTTAGTTCTTAGTTGAGAAACTGGATAAATTTCTTTTATGTACATGATATTATTATTATTTAGTGGGCCAAATAGTATTAAGATGAACAATAAAATATGTAGGTGATCATTTATTTATGAAATATGAATGTACAGAATGCGGTGCACAGATAATGTTAATGCGAAATTATGACGTTACAGCACAGATTAAATAAATATATTAAAGTTACAGCTAAAAAACTTTTGCTAAAAACATTTTAAATGAAAATTAAACACCTGAGTCTTTATGTATAATATGAGAAACCTTTTTTTACGTCTTAAACATAAGGTACAAACATACAACCAGTAAAACAAAAGAAGCAAGAAAACAGAATGGAGTAATCATGACAGAAAAGTTTGTAATGATTGAACACAATGGTCAGAAACAGAAACCATAATAAAAGAAATTCAGTGAAGGTGTTGGTTAATAAGTCCCAACCTTAGCATATGTAAGAGCGTCCTAAAGGTGACTTGAAAAATTGTGACACAGTATCGCATTTTGTACATTTTCTACTATACGTGTATAATTTAGAACTGGCAACATTAGCGAGCGGTTAAGTTGGATTTTGGAAATTTGTGGTTATGTTAATTGTTTCATTGTAAATATATGAATGATAGTTTTGTGTGAATTAGTAATTTTTAAATAGTATGAATGACGTATGTAAACGCACACATGTATGTAAAAAAATGCGACCTGTGAACTATTTATGGTGAAGATTATTGTATGATAATTATATATTGTGACTGCAATAGCTTTTTTGTATGTTTCAAACGTGTCAATATGTGAAGATATTATTGAGTTTTGTTACATCGTCTATATGTATTTATTAAATTCATAAAACACGACTGCAATAACGAAACGTTAAACTTTTAAACTGTACCACGAGTGATCGTTTTTTTCTCTTTCCAACTGAGGATATTTTGAAGAAACGTGCAGAAACGACACGAGTGTGATTTTTTTAAATTACATTCTCGTAAAACTTTGGTGTAACGTATATAAAAAATGTTTTAAGCCTTCGTATTTCCTTTTATTTTGATACTAAAATGAAGGAATGGCTTTCTAATTGTGAAAAGGTAAATAAATGTTCTTTTCATTAGGAACAAACCAAATAACGTTATTAGATGTTCTGTTATAATAAAGAAACCGTTATTGAAGGAAAAAAAAGTACTAATTGGAAACCCTTAGGATTCATACACAAATAATATTGGACCATAACTATTAAATATACACAAATATATGTTATAATCAGTTGGTATAAATCACCATAATCATATACATGATATATTTAGTATATCGGTATGTTTTGCACTGTAAAACGAGAGATAATTTTAAGTGTTCACATCTACATATGAGTAAAGTGCCCAAAAGATTAAAGTTGAGTGTCACATCCACCAATCTGCATTGGGCCCGTGTGTTTAGGTACTGCTCTATCTCCCCAAAGCTATGTTGCTTGAGAAGGCCTAGGCCGTCCAGAGGGCCGTTATAGGCCGATGATGTGGATTATAAATAAAGATTTTTCTATAACGATATGATCTTATAATAAGTTTACTATCGTGAAAGATGAGTAACCAACACAATGGAACGATGTTAAGGTCCTCAGTACTCCGAAAGGTTCAATGAAAAACAGTCTCGGCTACAATTTTAGCATCATAACCCACCAATCCGCATTGGGCCCGCGTGCTGGGTTACGACCCAATGTCCCCATAGCGTTGGTGTATAGGGATGCCTGCAGTGCGACGTTATGAGCTGGATGATGTTGTGTTCAGTCGATTTGAAGAAACGTGAACTGTTTAAAATTAACAAAATTTTAACACAAAAATGTTAATTTAACCATAACCTTTGTATTTTATAGATAGGTAATTTGTATAGAGAATTGGAGCGCTTTTGTATATTAGAAGGGGGTTGGTGGAATAGATGCATGGCTATTGGTCTCGTTCTAAAAATAAAGGTACTTCCATAAACTAAAAGGCGGTAACTGATTTTTTTTAATTTGATTTTGTTTGATGATGAATGTAAATATTTATTTACAAAAATATGTTGATAATGTTTTTCCGTTGTTCAGTTCACGTATTACAGGCCTAGTTTTTATTCTATTTTGTAATTAAAGTAAGTTGGAGATACATATTTCGATGAAGAACGTGTCTTTGTATTTCGGTAATACCATACAAAATGTGTGAAAATAATGTTTTTGACAGATCGTAAAAAGTACTTCATTTGATGTGTCTGTCAACTCTCCTATTAAAAAATTATAATTTCGAACAATGATATTCTGTATATATACAGGTAGATAGGCCACCCATGCCTCAAAAACAAACCGCCGAAGAGAGTACAGTTTGTACCGTTTGTTTAACGAAATGTTCGTCGAAATTCGAAATTTGTGTATGTGTGCTGTCACTACATTCGGAACACTTTTTTCGCTTGTTTTGTGAGCTTATCACGAATCCATACTTTTTTACATCATTGATTTCGAACAGCAAGTCATTCTTATTATATTTTACATTAGAATTAAACCATGGTCATGCATCCTACGGTTAGGTAGAAGTTGTATTGGTAATGTATGGTAGTAATTTGTTGCACTTATATGTTAATGAGGGTGCTAAGTTATGTTATGTATATGTTGTGTTTTTATATAGGCAAATAGCGGATTTTTGTTATCATTTCCAAATTGTTTTTAGGTGAAATATGTTTTGTATGTTTTATTTATATTTTTCGTCAGCGATCGCGGTGTCACGTTATTTTGTGAATGTTATACGTGTAATTTGTTTTTTTTTGTTAAATCTTTTTTAATAATTTTTTTATTGGTTTTTTATAACCTTAAAATTCAAAGGAAACATTATGGATTTGAGGAATTGTGTTTAAATTAGCCTATGAGTAAATAGGATACCTACTGATTTGAAATATTATTTCAAAACTGAAACCATAAACAGCAAAAAGAATTAAAGTATATTAATGGGTTAATTTTATATTAGAACCACCATGTTTCAGCAACCAGCTTTCTCTTTTCTGTGACTAAAAGGCGAAAGAGATGCATGTATTCTCATGGATTTTTTTAAATGACGATTGTGTTTATTTCTTTTCATCAATTTGTTCGTTCTTAGTGTATTTTTTTATAATTTCATATTTGTATGTAACTTAAAATACACCAATATGTTTTATATATTATACATAGTGGCTACGTTCATAATTAGTATACCTGATTTATCACATATCACGGAATAATATATACATTATTTCGTTTATATACGCAAAGGATATATATGCAATATTATTATTAAATATAATGTAATATTGAATGAAAATCACCATGTCCATTCAATTTTAGAATATATTTTGTATTTAGTCGTTAATTTAGACAAAAACCCGTGTTTAAAGTGAATATTTATATATGAAATGCCAATTTAATATGGCATATTTATGTATTGAAAGATGTAATGAATTAATGTATATTTTAAAAGAAGTAATTTTGTATTGCATTGATTGTATGCCGGTCTGTTGTATTCTACTTCTATGTTCTATGATACTGTAAAATACTTGTATGACTTGTCTTGGTGTTAACTGAGTATTCAGTACACAACGCCAGCCTGTACATTGTCTATTTTAAGAACTACGCTATGCTATTTACTGTACTGCTTAAGAATTACCGGTTAATAATGAACAAAAATAAATATTGGAAAGTATATGGTGTTTCATTTTATTTTTTAAGACACTTTTTTGTTTTATTTAAATGTCACTTAACAGATGACTTTTTTTGTTAAAAAGTTATCGTGTTGGCCAGTTCGCTGACCAGAAGGCATCATACAGGGGCCCCAATTCAGCTAAGTTTGAAAATGCGCTTATAATTAAATAAATATTCGCTGACATTCACACAGCGCCATCTAGCCCCAAGATAACCGTGAAACCTGTATTATACTAAACAACAGATACTTGTATATTTTTTTAAATACATACATATTATACATAGAAAACACCCAGATCAATGCAGTATTAATACAATTAATGCAAACAGACATGTTCATGCACAAAAATGCTTCAGGGGATGATGATTTGTGCCTGCGTATGCTTAAACCAATTGTATATCAGATTTTACCGGCACTTACTCACATTTTAAATTATTCTCTTTCTGTTTATATATTTCCTTCAGACTGGAAAAAAGCTATTATAATTCCGTTGCCCAAAACCTCTAACCCTTCGACCCCATCTGAATTCCGACCTATTTCTATTCTGCCTGTTTTGTTTAATTGGTGATTATTTTAGTTTATTTTTATTGTAGTTTTATATTAAGTGCATGGTTGTTTGCGTCTACCGCTCTTATCATTTACCTATGTTTTCTGGTTCACAATGGCCTGCTGGAAGAAATCTCTAATAGAGATAAGCTAGCCTGTACTTTATTGTTT
Organism: Leucinodes orbonalis; assembly: GCA_019425675.1. Lineage (NCBI taxonomy): Eukaryota > Metazoa > Arthropoda > Insecta > Lepidoptera > Crambidae > Leucinodes > Leucinodes orbonalis. The sequence continues at coordinate 15,640 of PQWD01014337.1, forward strand.
CTTACTGTATACTGTAATTGTCACGCTATGTACGAATAAATAAATAAAATAAAAATGATTGTACAGCCCGGGGATCGAAGCCATGGTTAATAGAATTCTTACTGTGTCTCAATAGTACAATTTTGCACTCATTCATTGTTTTGGTAATATTTTAATTGGTAACACCATTATCAGTTATTGTTTAGAATGTATATAATTTGCATTAATTACGTACACTTGTCTGCCCCAATTCCTATGTATTTGATTTCTCTATCCTAAGGTTGCCTGGTAGAAATTGCCATGTGCAATAAGACCGCCCATTGTACTTTTTCTTTTTTTTGTGTATTTCAGTGTACAATAAAGAATTAAATAAATAAATACAGTTCAATTCATTTGACGATCCATGTATGTCTGGCGCCTGAAGGCGTCATTAGCGGTCAAATGGTTAAGAAAAAAAAATTTTTACCCACCCTAGTGTTGTATATGTATACAAGTGCGTTGCCATAAAAAAATGCATGATAGCAGATGTTAAGTTTTGGGAGAGAAATTAAACAATGAATATGATTTTCAAATATATTTCAGTAATCAAAATATAATAATAGGCTTACACATTAATAGTTACAAATCGTATCTCATGGCGTGACCAATTGTTTTACAAAAAGAAAAGCAAAATATGACGGAAATAGATTTCACATAAACAGTTTAAAAAGCAATTGTTTATCACAAAAACATTCAATGCTATATAGCTGTAAAATAAAAAAATATATTTACAAGCCATAAAATTACAATTTAGAGTATTATATTTTTTACATAAATCGTTAGTGCACTTTATTCACATTGTGAAATATCGCTTATTTCAATAATAAATAAAACATAAACAAGCTTCCTTAACGCTAAATCGTGAATTTACTTTAACATATTGTGCACTTAACATCGCTTTAAACTCACAAAAAGTTTTTAAACGTTTTTTATTTCTTAAAAATTGGCTGTAAGAAAACATTTTCGTTTTACTTTATTATTTTTCTTCTTCAATATAATCTATCGCTATTTATTATCTTCGGTTATTTTAAAAATTAATATTCCTTTGTATTTAATTTAAAATGCGTTACGACTATAAAATATGAGTGTATATAAATTATCCAGCTAGGTTTTTTTTATGTACAATAGTCTTTTTGGGCTACATTTTTAACTCTAAAAACAATAGGTTCATTGTAGGCAAGCATTGTCGTCAATTCACTGATACTTAAAAACTATGAAACAAACTATTAATATCTATCAAAGTCGGAAAATCAAAAGAGGTGCGTATCAGGAACTTGATTCTAAAGTATTTACATATTTTTTTTAATCTTAAAAGTAATTTTATATCACAAATAAAATTCCAAACTATTATTTTCATATGAGCAATTATATTTTTTTAAACTACTATTGGTCAAGATTGATACAATAATCCTTTAAATAGATAAAGAAAAACATGTTGAAGACTAATTTACATATTTCTATTAATGTATTGGTACTTAATCGAATAAAAGCGGATACATCTTCCGCTACCAGCCTCATATTCAAAATTAGGTCATAATAAAAACAAAAAAATATATTGTCAAATAATAAAAAAAACAAGTATAAAATGACAACGCATACAGCGTTTAAAAATTTAAAAAAACTTGTATGTATCCGTTTTTATTCTAAACAAAACAACTACAGACACATTATTGAAACAAAAAGAAATCGTGGACGTACTCAAATGAAATGAACGAGAAAAAAATGCTGAGCATATTTTTTTCTACATTATGGCTATCTAATTTATTTTAGTCTTAATCTTTGTGTGGAGGGGGCTGTCGCTTTCTACGGCAGGGCTGGGTCAAATCCCGCCCGCTACCAATGTGCTTTCGATATTTTCGAAAATATATGTTACGTATATCCACGTTGCTCTACCGTGAAGGAAAACATCGTGAGAAACCGTTTCGGCACGCCTGCGAAGAGATCGATGCGTTGTGTGTGAAGGCGTCCAATCGCCTGGCCGCAGGGACTACTAAGGCCTAATCAACCTATAGCGTTGGTATGGCTCTAGACTTGAGAATGTGATGCTGGCGTGTTTATAATACGCTGTGCTGCGACGACCGCTAGTATATACGGTACCTGAACTATGTAAACCATTTATAACCAGTAAGCTTAATGATTTGAACGACTCAATAGAGTAAGGTGAACTGTGAGTACAAACAAGGTACATTGGAAAATACTTATTTATGTCTGAAGTTCATTATTGTGATTCGCATTCGGGGCGGGCATCAACGCAACCATGAAATTTGCGATTCATATGGTAACGACTTTGTAAATTTACTTTAAAGTCGGACTACGTATGGGTATTAGTCTCTCACGCCAGTCTGGACGACTCCCGACAGCAACTTCGAATCCTTCGCAGGCGTGCATGAAGGTTTCCTCACGATGTTTTCCTTCACCGTAGCGTCGGATAACACGTACCATATATATTCTAAATCGAAAGATACATTGGTAATGGCGGATTTGAACCTCATTTCCTCGGTAGAGAGGCTGCAGTCCACCCTTGAGCCACGCTGCTATTTACTGGAATTACATACGCGATATTTATTATATATAAATATTGTCTGTCCGTTTCTAGGTGACGTGGCACAACCGTGCCATCCCTCTTGGATTGTGGACCACCACAAGTGGCTGAGTCTCGACCATAAACACCAATACCATTTCACCACTAAGAACGCGACTCCTTAAGGAATAAATATATTTTGTTAAAATGAAAGAATGAAAGAAAAAATCTTTATTGCAAATAATTCTGTTACATATACTTTTGGAATCGTCAATTTGTAATATTTATCATATTTTTTTGTGACTCTACCACCTGTAAAATAATTTTTTTTGGGATTTAATTAGTAATTATTCCAAAAGAATTACTGCTTAAACCCTAACCTTTTAAGGTTGCCTGGAAGAGATCGCTTGTAGCGATAAGGCCGCCTTTGCCCACTGTTATAGTTTAATGTTTTGTGCGTGTATTAGTCATTGTGAGACAATAAGGGAGTCTTTCTGTCTATTCTTTTGGCTCAGTAAAATACTGGGTATAGAGAGACCTAACATCTGTTGTCTCGGGTGACGGCGCGGGCGGAATGATGGAGGAATAATACTGTCTATCAGTTGTGGGCTCCTTCAATGCCGCTCTTTACGTAGCGTATCACTTCACGATGGTAGGCGTGCCTGACCGATCGTGTACAACTTTGTAGATAAAAAAATGTCTTTCGACTTGACAGAATTTTTTTGACCCAATGATAATAAAAAAAATCTATATGTGTTTTTTCGTAGTTTAGTACCCATAGTCTGACTACCCATTTGGGGTAATACGTACGGTACGTTTCACGTCGTTAAACGTCGGGATTCCGCCGGGCAGTACAGAGTGTGTCATGAAACATGATGTTTGTATTGGGTGGATGTTTCTATGTATAATATGTATGTATTGACAAAATAATAGTATTTGATCATGTCTGTCGTTTAGTAAACATATTACAAGCTTCACCTAAATTTAGGCTAGATGGCCTGGGTAAAATGTCATAATATAATTTATAATATAAAGCTGATAGTTTTTTGATTGTTTGTTGAACTGCCTCGGCTATGCGTTGTCTTAGTGTAGGACTCCTTTATCGATGAAGGTTATAGGCTATATATTATCACGCCTACAATAATTGAAGCAGAATGGCCAGAAATAATGTTTTCAGTTTGAGTCCAAAGTAATTAAAAGTAAGTAACGCGGACATGAAGCCGAGCACGAAAGCTAGTATTATATATAATTACTAGGTCCAGAAGGCGTTTTGTAAATATCTTTGTATTTTCAAATGATATATTTGTTTTTTTTTACAGATAAGCTCAGCGGACGGGTCCGTGGAAGAGAAACGCCTCGTCTGTCATTCCATATTAGAGCAGAAGGATAAGAAACATATAACTTTAGTTGCGCACGTCACTAGGGGATGGTAAGTTTAATACAAAGAAACAGGTTTTTTTAACTTTAAATCTGGATTGTCGACCCATCTGGTGTAATGGTTGAGTCGGCTATTACACCTAGTGTTCCGGGTTCGATCGCCGACCGGTACAAACATTTGTGTGCGTGAACATGTCCGTTTGTAGTGGTTTAGGTGTTTTCTATGTATAATTTGTATGTATTTACAAGAAAGTATATAAGTGTGTTTATCCGTTGTTTAGTATCCGTATTACAGGCTAATGCTTGATTTGGGCAGATGGTCTGTTGTGCACTGTCTCAGTGGAGATTTTTATTCGGGATTTGGTGCGTTGGGAGTCAAAGGTTGCTGAAGGCTTGACGTTTACTTGCTCGTTATATGATGTATTGTACATAAAATGTTTAAAAGGTACTATGATTCTAGTTCTTCAGGCAAAACCCTGAAGGTTTACAGACCATTTTAGTTAGGTTTTATCATTTGGGAATGTTGACGTCATTGCTTGTAACCAAAATAGTGTTTTGCTTTGACGAGTCGGCCAGCCGGACTATTATACATTCTTAAATTTTCAAAGGAAATTAATTAAAAATAACATTGTTTTCAGCGAGTCGGGCCATGTTTGCCTGCAAATATGGCGTCGGGCCAAAGGTTTGCTGGAACTCCGACAGCACGCGGGACTTTGGGACGCTCCCAGCCGACGCGTGTTCGCAGCCTTCCGCGCTTTATCTCACGCTCATCAGTAAGTTACCAACGTGGTTTAGTAGGATAGTGGGTTCGAATCCGAAGGGTAGCGCATGGTGACAGTCACTGTGCGATTTTTCCCAGTTTGGTTTGCATACTCAAATTCTGGAGTGAAGACCGCGTCTTGGCAAGCGTAGCGTAGGACGCCTGGGCCAAGGGACCGACCATTATACCGAATATAATGTCACTCCCTATTTTCCCTTAAAAGACTTTCTCATACCAATCTAGCTTTCTACCTTGAAAATTGCTGATTGCATACAAACTTCCACCCTCCATTTCATAGAAGTAGGGTTAGGAAGAGACAAAAAGTATCCCATATCACTCTTCATCCCTTCAATGTCGCTCCGTTTAACTATGTAAAAAGGGACAAACAAAGAGACTTTCATATTTGACGGACCCATATGATGTTATGGTTGAAAGACTCGTCTATTACACCAAGGGTTCCGGGTTCAAACCGCGGGCAGTGCAAGCAGTACATGAACATGTCTGTTCGTATTGGTTTTGTAAATACATAATAACAAAATATAAATAATATGTTTACTTGGAGCAATCGGGTGGCCCATGGTGGTGGCTCTTGCCTGCTGTTGGAGGGCGTAGGTTTCTCGCACGGTACAGTATAATATTCAATTTTTGTAATTATATGTACGTTTAAAACATCGGGAGGACCTGCGCACGCCTGCGAAGAGATTCAAAGGTCGTGCGTGAAGTCGTCCAACCCGCACTGAACGACTAAGGCCTAAACACCCTATACGGGTAGGCTCGGACCCTTCGGTGGGGACGTTTAATCTGATGAAAATGATGCCATATAAATATAAAAAAAATAATGCAATGTTTGGAACTTTAATTAATTTGTGCAGCATTTATTTACTGTTTTTATTTGTTTACAGCGACTGCATTGAGTCCGACCCGGTGTCCTATATTTGGTCGGTACTCAGTGCTGGGCTCACTTGCAGATCGACGTCGACGGAGACAACAAGCAGTTATCGGTAAGATAATATGGATTTTCATGTAATTGTTACTAGCTTTTGCCCGCGGCTTCGCCCGCTGAATTCGCGGTACACGGTTTCCCTTTCCTGGTTGTACAAAATATTATTTTAAACTGCTGAAGATTATATTTTATATGTTTCGATCGACTTGAACTCAGTCACAATTAAATCTATAGCGCCATCGCTCGCCACTCCGGAACTTAGATTGCGGAAAGTTCGTTGAAACCCCTCTTTTAGAGCATTGAACGCGATTTAAAGGAAAAAATAAGGAAGTTTTTTTGTTAGTGACAAAAAGTCCGCATACCAGTTTTTTTGGACCCAATTTTATATCCCTTATTTTAGAGGCTGGGGGAAGATTTGAAATTAAATAAGCCATATTTATCGTTGCTTATAAAAAATGTATGATTTTCATCTTTTATTTCATTATATTTCGTTTTTCAGGTGAAGATGGTAGGGAGCCGGCGGCCGAATGCGTGGCCGGTGATTACAACAGTGTTAGCTTCGGATGTAGCGCCGCTCAAGATACCATAGAGTTCACCTCGGACTGCGCCAACACTGGTCAGTAAATGGGCATAGACAAGGGTCGAAGAGTCGAAATATAAAGATATATTTTATTAATATATGGTTAATATGAAACCTCATTTCTTACAAGTCATGTCAAATGTAAAAAATAATTTACAAAAGCCTAGAAATAATAACTAAAAAACCCTATAAATAAATACTTTAATAAAAAAAATTAAAAGAATATTAATAATTGATTGTATTTTGTTCTCTTCTCTTTTACATTTGTATATGGCTAACGTGTTTTCTTCTTTTAATGTACTATTTTAATTTACCAAGAGTTGTTTCGCTGTATAAGTCGAGTATACTATGTGTCCACATATTTTCTATGGTCAATAGAAAAGAGGTTGCATATTTACCAATATATAAATAAATAAGTAAAGATTAGAACAGAGCTGTGGCTAAGTAATGCTTAAATATGTAGAGTGATATATAACGAAGTGAACAAGACGGTGAGGAAGCTCACGCTCATGGTAGGTTCCACCGCATTGCCAGATATCGTCACGTGAAATAAGAGTGCTAAGCGCTTGTGTGTTTCGGGATGAGGGCACTGTAGCTAGTGAAATTACCGGGTTATAAGAGACTAAGCATCTGTTGTCTTCGGGTGACGGCGCAGTGCGGCATTGATGGAGGATAATAACTGTCTATATTGTTGTCTCCTTAATCCGCTCTGTCATGGTCTGGCGTATACTACCATCACCGTTTGATGTTAACATTCTACACTTTGTAAAATAAATAGAAAAATACAATAATAATCTGCCTTTTCCGTAATTTTATAACCATGCCACATTGACAGTCAAGAAAAATTCTTCTGTACATCAATGCGGGATTTGTGGTCAAATAATGGTTTTCCTATTGATGACCCATTTGGTGTTGCGGTTGAGACGTCGACTGCAACACCAAGGGTTCCGGGTTCGATCCCACGGGGCAGTACAAACATTTGTGTGCATAACATGTCTGTTTGTAATAGTGTGGGTGATTTCTATGTATAATATGTATGTATTTACAAAAAAATATATATAAGTATGTTCATCCGTTGTTTAGTACCCATAATACAGGCTTCACGCTTAAGTTGTGGCTAGATGGCGCTGTGTGAATGTCAGTGGATATTTATTATTATTTACTAATTATAAGGTTGTTTTTCCAGTGTACTCGTGCTATGGCAGCTGGGAAGAGGGAGGTCTAGGTTACGCCGTAGCGGCGCCAGCGTCCAGAGCGACCCATCCCAATACGTTTTGCTTTGTGTACCACGCGAGAAATATCAATGGTAAGCTTTGGTTATTTTATTTATTTAGGTATTTCTGATGACATAAGTGGTGTAATTAGATGAGACGTCGGCTCTTAGCGGTTCCGGGTTCGATTCCCGGGAAGTACAAACGTTTGTGTGCATGAACAGGACATTTCTGTTTGGATTGGTCTGGGTGTTATTATTAACAATGTCTGTTCTTGTCGTCAAATTAATGGTATTTTTTCTTATATAAATTATCATATCAGCTCTTTAAATGTCCCCAACGAAGGGCACAAGCCTACCCGTGGCGGGTGATTAGGCCTTAGTCGTCCACGCGGCCAGTGCGGGTGGACGACTTCACACACAACCTTTGAATCCTTCGCAGGCGGGCATGAAGGTTTCCTCACGATGTTTTCCTTCACCGTAAGAGCGTCGGATATAAATATTATTTCAAAAATACATTGGTACATGACGGGATTTTAACCTGCACCCTCCAGATTGGGAGGCAACAGTCCAATGAGCCACCGACGCTCAGATTTATAATATATATAATATTTTTAATTAAAAATGTCTGTCTGTTTGTTTTACAGAGAGTCGTACGGGCGGCAGTGTGTTGTCACTAAGCGCCGTGTCACGAACCTGCGACCGCGGGGTGAGGCCCGGCCTTGGCGGCCACAAAGCTTACAACCTCACTATCAACGGTAATATACTCTATAGATCAATTTACAAGCAAAACTTCCCTAAAAAAATTATTCATTTCTATTCAAAAAATGTTTTCAAGGTTTAAACTCAAATGCAATGAAACACTGCAATGGTCAGTTCAAAAAGTTTTTCAGTTAAATGACACATATTTATAGGAACTCATAAGGAAGGGTTTCGGTAATAAAATAACTCGTATAAACATTCGAAACAATTCAATATAAAATACGTGCATATTTCATAGTTTCTTGCTGGATTGTTCTCAGTGGAAAACTACGTCCGGAGACCAGTGAGACCTAAACTGAATTACAATTTTTTTATCAACTTTTCATTTCATTTTTCCATTCACTTTAGCTTATATGTGTCTATCTCTTTCACTCCAGGTACGTGCGAGCAGAGCAGCATGTACAGCAACAGCGGTGTGTCCGACTAGCGCCGGCCATTTTTCTATTAACGCTGGTGTTATGCTCCCTTAGATGATACCGCGGCTGTTAGACTTTAGCTTGGTTTTGTTTTAGCCAATACCATCGCGCCATGACAGTTATAATGACACTTAAAAAATAATGTCAAAAATGACGTTTAAGACAAGATGGCGCCGGTGCGTTCGGATTACGATTCTGGGTTGAGTGAGTTTGTAACTTAAATTTTATTTTTTACCAAATTTATTTGAATATTAGGCAGTGTTAATGTATTGCATTAAAAAAGAAAGTGAAATGTTAATAATCGCCTTTGTTTAATATGCTATGTTTAATTTTCTGTAAATTTAACCTTTTCACTGCCAGGATTCTAGACGAAATGGAAAATATATTGTTTGAGAGGCTTTAAGGCGTCTCTGGCGGTCAAAGGGTAGAATTTTCTGAGGTCTCATCAAATGAATTTTAAATAACGATTTAATTATTTGTCATGCAAATTCAACCAGTGTGTAGAAAAATCGGAAATACAGGAAATTTGATTTAACTCACTTTCATTCTAAGAATGCTATATTATGCTACTATTTCATCCGTTCATTTCATTTTTATCCCACATATATACCATTTGTTGTACTAATCTTTGTCAAATTTACTCTGCCTAGAATTGTATCCGTACTTTTAATATTTTCTTATTTTTTCAATGGCTATCAAGTTTTTATCTATAATTTATTTAATGTAAACGTAAGTGAAAAAAAAAATACACACAAAACTATTAATATCAAACCAAAACCGAGCTCTGGAATAAACTTAGCGTATTCGATGTAAGTTAGTGTTGCTTTTTATGTGATAATATGCATTTTTAGTTCAAGTAACTTGGACCAGTGGCGCGCTAGATGGCATCTACTCAGTAACATATGGCAGCTTAACGAGATCGGAATTAGGTAAAGCTATTTATGTGCTGACAATGAAATCATACAGCGAAACAATAAAAGGTTAATATGGCGACACTCGCCAAAAAAAATTACATCAGTGTCAAAAATACTCGTATTGCAAGTAGATGATTTGATTTCATAAAGTTGATTTTAATGAACAGACAAGATCCAGTGATTTTTGAATAAAAACAAAATATTATAACGGAGTATTTAATTATAATTTTACTGGTTAATCCCTTAGCCTTTAAAATCTTGGAAATATTCATATTAATATCAATACACAAGTACAGCAATTATTCTGCCTTATTCCGACCTCCAGTTATTATAAAGTTTTGAACAACAGCTAATTATGTTCAACACTAACCAGTGTAGCTTGTTATAATTCATATTTTCTCCGCAATGGTCGGCCAATTTGTATTTATAAAATGTTAGGTTAGGCGACAACAAAACAATGTTGAAAAGAAACGAAGTAACGTGATCAAATTGTAAATAAAAAAGGTATAGGACGGTGACGAGAAATAATTATGCGATTTAAATAATGTTACGTATGTATGTTTTTTATTTGATCCATCGGATAGGGTGTAACGGGCACTGTTGTGGATTTTAGTGACGCGGAACCGGATTTTCTCACTAAAATCTGCGGTGGTTTTGTAAAATAATTATAATGATATACATATTTATAGAAAAAAAAACGCTTTTGAAGTATACATTGAATTTGTACGGTATGCTAAATATTATACAGATT
>PQWD01014338.1:0-87940 GCA_019425675.1 Leucinodes orbonalis
ACCAATGTCTTTTCCAAATTTCGGAATTTCTATGTGTCACCTGATTGTCCGAATAGGTTCCGCCTATAATCTTATGACGACGGCTACTACAACAATCCCCATAGTTTTTGTATCTGGATGCCTGGCGTTCAAAGAGTTAATTACCCACATATCCACCAATCCACTTTGACCCAATTAGCTTTAGCTATCTGGATGGAAAGGCATGCCCTACAGTGGGATATTATTGGCTGATCATGAGGACGATGCTCCAAAAACCGTCATGTTCCTCTTGGAACATGGTTAGACATCAAAGGTTTTTAATTAAAACCATATTACATTGTTACAAAGTGTGGATAAGTTGCTTTATTACTACTTCTAATAATCTTTTTTTCAATTATGTTTTACGGTGCTTTGTAGCGAAATTTTAATTAGAGACCGCTGTTAAATGAGACGTCAAGTTTAATGAAGGCATAAATTTGTTGGATCTCGTTTATGCCTGGATCTATTATTTTGATTTTATATATTGGTGTTTAAAATGCATTCTTTCTTTATTGATCGTTTTAGATATTATATAAAATTTTATAGTTTACAATCATAAAAATTCTCACATAGTTTGGCTATGTCAGGAATCATTTGCTTGGATTGCATTAAGGCGCTATTTCATTAAATCTTGTATATCTTGTTAGCCTACTGATTATATACAAATATAAGATGTTTAAGCTAGTTTTGAGAACACCTAGTGCCAGTATATTTCACTTAATAGCTTGGAGTAATAGTTGTATGTGGTAGCGACAAGCTCAGAACAAATTATGAGATCGATGTGTCCTTCCTTGGAAAACATTGCCAGAAATTGTCTAATAATTAAATAATTATTTATTAGAAAGTGGCAACTAATCAACAATAATTTAATTTATAAGAATATATTATAAACTTAATTAAAATATAAAAATGTTAACGCAGTCTTATATCCGAATCTCACAAATTTCGGTGTGAACCTTAGCCCAGACAAACAGTAGCCAAATTACGCGTCAACCGGTACCTCTACAGGTTATATTAAAAACCAAACATTTGCCGGCGTTTAATAAAGTACAGCGAAAGCTGTAAAAGAGTTTACGGCTGCGCGGACCAGTAGAGCCAATTAGGAGGCGGAATTTATGACAACCCGGCTCCCCCAAAATTGTAACATTTTAATTCAATTTCCAGCTAAAGTCCGAGTTGCACGGACAAACTGAATGGGCTTTATTGATTTTGTTGTTAAAGATCTGATGATTTAGCGTAAGATTTGTAAAGCTTTTACAGTTCTGTTGCTTGCTAACTTGGAAATTAAATTTCAGATAATGTAACGGTGATTTCATCTATTCAAACATCTAGGGATATGAAGCATTTCATCATTCATTATCAGCTCTACTTGAAGGTAAGTAGGCCGTAAAAATACTCTTTTAATTCACCATAAGAACATCAAATGAACGTACATATAATTTCGATAATTTGAAAAGACATTGGTACGTGGCGGAATCTGAATCTGCACCCTCCAGGTTAGAAGACAATAACAAACAATCTACACCAAAACCACCGACGCTCTTATAAAGCATTGCTGCTTGAAAAATAGAAGCTTTGATATTGAGTTCTTTTATGTTAAAAAGTGTACAGGACATGACTTTCAGGACGTTCACCTGTGTAATAAGTGAAACACCTAACCTTAAAAGAGTGCCATTGAAAGAGACCATCAACTTATAAATTCCATCAACGTCCGTCACTCAAGACAATAGATAATTGGTCACTAACACGCAGTATTTTTAAATTTTAAGTGACTTAACTTCAACGTAGAATCCTTATTTGAAGAAAAAGCGCTTGTAAGCTCACGATTAACATTGTTACAACAGCTAGCACAAGTATTCGAGCTTTAAACTCGCGTTTGGAATCGAGATCAGCTTTGCCTTTGATACATCGTGCATGTCTGTAAACTAAATCACCGTTTGGGATGGTCTTTGTTACTGAACTTTGAATTTACGTTTATTTGCTGTCCAACTGAATACTCATTGTTGGAGATATCGAGACATTGCTCAACCATCAGAACAATTTATTTGACATCTAATGAAGATGGTTTAAGTGTACTTTCTCCATTTTCACTCATTTTTTTTGTCATAACAGTAAGAGTTATGGAATCACCGGTTATGTCTTTTCCTATAAAGAAACTTAAAATTCACTAATTTACTGATTATCGGCGAATGAAAACCTATTTGCGAGTATTATCGACACAAATGGTCATAGGTTTTAGGGTACAAAACCGAACTCAATACCCAGTGGCAACTCAAGACCAGTTAACCTTTGGGCATATAGAAAGAGAACAAAATGCTGCGGCGAGACAAAAAAAATTGAAATAATAGGAAAAAAGATGAAAATATTAATATACACAATTATACATAGAATACATAAAATACAAATCAATGAAATAATAAACAAATGAATAAATACATAAAGATAGAGAGATAAATCATTTATCTGCACTAATAGACATACATGCTTAGTTATCATAACAAAAGTCATCTTATTAACAACTTAACACACAACGATACCGATATACACAAAACATTATTAACATATTGTGCACATACTCCAAACTACACATGCATGCCGCAATAGTGCAAAAGGGCATCAGTGTAACATACACTCGAAGAGTGAAGCACTGATTTTCAGCCATTGGCGAAGTAGGTACATTGATCACGTAACACCCTGCAAGGGCACTGCAAAAAAAAAGAGAGCGACGTACATATAATTTATTTATAACTGAGATACATAAGTTTATTAGCTTGCTCCCTTAATCATCAAAAAATTCGTTTAATGTGTAATATGCTTTTTGTAAGAGATGTGTTTTTAGTGTTTTTGTGAAACTATTATGGTTTAGTAATTCTTTTAAATTGTTTGGTATATTGTTATAAATCGATATAGTCATCCAATATGGGTGATCTAAGTATTTGTAGGGGCTAAATCCCTGCGGAATTTAGCCTGCGGAAAATTGAGTTTATTTTTATATCTATTATTTCTTCTAATTTTAGTATTGGCTGAATAAAGGTTGTGTTTTTTTTTACAAATTCACAGGATTCTAATATATAGAGGCATGTTACAGTAAGTATATTATGTTTTGTGAAGTATGATTTACACGATGTTAATAAGTATCAATAATATAAAAAAATATTCACCTGGTATTTCATTCATCTTCAAATTTATTTTTGTTATATCATGCATATACGAATGCATGATATATTTTTTTATGATAAGTTTAATTTCAATGTTCTGAGTTTGGGCGTAACACTGAGTGTTTCAGCGGTTCTAAAACATTTCAATACATGATAAGGCAATTAGCTTTAAATCAAATTAAGCGATAGCGAAGCAACTTGTATAAAGATAAAGATAAGATAAGTTAAAAATTCTTTTTTGCACATAAGAGAAAAGCATACAACACAACAAGAAACAACAAAAAAAATGAGTACAATGTAGGCGGCCTTATTGCTAAGGTAGCAATTTCTTCCAGGCAACCTTTGGGTGAAAGAAAAATACTTATAGGTAAGCGGGCTAGTGCAAAAACTTAAATTATAATAGTACATAAACTAAGTACACATTACTATATACACAACTATAAAATAAACTAATTCATAATAAAATATATACATAAACTAAATGGAAGATAGGTTAATACAGAATACAATCAGAGTTACATGAAGAAAAAGACAGCGACAGCATACAGCATAGGAAAAAAGGTGAAGGAAAGCTATGAGTACAAATATTTATTGTTAGTAATGTTTTTTTACTCGGCTCTTAAAAGTCTCAAGAGAAGTAAAAATACCTACATTTATTTTTTGGTACATAACCCATAAAACTCTTCGTAAAAGGACATTCTTTCTAAATCGAAAGCATCGATTTGAATATGAAATACGCATCAAATATGCAAAAAAGAAGATTTTTCCAACACGAAACTTAGTTTGCCTTAGGCGCAAAGTTCGGCAATCATTTGGAAACTTTGGTTTTTATTGAATGTGAAATTTGATTTTTCTTACTCGGTGCCTATCGGTAGAAACTGTACAAGATTTACTGTTAAAAAATTAAACATCAAATTGGAGTACCTTGTAAAATTATTGAAGAACATTTAAAGAATTTGAGAAAGAAGTTCAAAAGTGACAACTTTTTATAATAAAAATTATTTATTCTTGGATTTTTAATGACAAAGGCCGGCTCAATGGTTGGACGCTTGCCCTGCTACCAGGAGGACTGAGGTTCAAATCCGCTACGTACCAAATTTTGAAATGTTCGAAATTATATGTACGTGCGTCGGTCTTACGGTGAAGGAAAACATCGTGAGGAAACCTTCATGCAAGCCTGCGAAGAGATTCGAAGGTTGTGTGTGAAGTCGTCCAATCTGCATTGGGCCTGCGTGGACGACTAAGGCCTAATCACCCTATACGGGTTGGCTCGTGCCCCTCGGTGGGGACGTTTAATGAGCTGATGATGATGATGATGATGATATGTGTGATCCGACGCTCTGACGGTGAAGAAAAACATCATGAGGGTGTACGCCTGCGAAGATATTTAAAATTGTGCGTGAAGTCGTTCAACTCTTACTGGGTCCGCGTGGACGACTAAGGCCTAAACACGCTATATTCATATTCATTTATTCACTTGTATAAGTAACATACAGTACAAAAAATGGTAATAGGTATTGTGACCAAGTTAAAATTATTTTTAAAAAACAAACTTTTTACAATAATAATAATACCTACTTACATGCATTAAATAACATTTCAATAACATTTCAATAAATAACAACGATTATCAATTATAATTATATTGCATTACATTTCAATAAATAAATAAATAAATATCCACTGACATTGACACAGCGCCATCTAGTCCCAAGTTAAGCGTGAAGCCTGTATTATGGGTACTAAACAACGGATAAATATACTTATATACATTTTTTTTTTGTAAATACATACATGTTATACATAGAAAACCCCAGACCATTACAACAGACATGTTCATGCACAAATGTTTGTACTGCCCGGGGATCGAACCCGGAACCCTTGGTGTTGCAGCCGACGTCTCAACCGCTACACCAAATGGGTCGTCAATATTTATTGTATATAATTAAATAAAATTATGAATAAGGTTCATGTCAAAAATCTAGTTATTTAATTTTATATTTGTCCACTTATATTCAAAATATTATTTTAAATTATAGAATACATTATTAATCAATATACTTTTTAGTTTGCTTTCGAATTCTCTACCTTGCAGGATTTTTTTTATACGGGTAGGTTCGGGTAGGCTATGCCGGAAAAAATACGTATGTTTTCCGGCATATGCTACAGTGGCTTAACCAATTTTGATGTTACTTTCTGAAGCAGAAAGCTGATCTATAAAATAATAATTTAGACTGTCAGTACTACTAAGTAAAGGCCAAAATACAATACTCACCTATAACTTATAACCTGTAAAGAGATAAAGTTGATTTCTAATCTAACCCGATTCCATATTGAACTACTTACTGTTTTAAATCGAATCACTTAAGTTCAGTTTCAATGACATTGAATGCAAATTAATAAACTCTATCGTACATAGTTTTGTCAGAACAGAGAATCCATATTTTTTACAGATAAGCTTTGTACATAATTATCTCACTCTGAAATTTTGTGGTGCTGTTCTTATTAACTATATTGTTCTTGTTTACTTTTTATGATATTGGTTGTTAAAAGTGAACATACTTTATACTTCTCTCTTCAACCTATTGCAGTCCACTGCTGGACATAGGTCTCCCCATTTTGCGCCAGACATCCCGGTCCTCCGCCTTTCTCATCCAGCTTCCACCAGCGACCTTTCGTAAGTCGTCGGTCCATCGGGCCGGAGGGCGTCCTACGCTACGCTTGCCAAGACGCGGTCTCCACTCCAGAACTCGTCTGCTCCAACGGCCATCGGTTCTGCGACATACGTGACCAGCCCACTGCACTTCAACTGCTGATCCGGCGGGCTACGTCGGTAACTTTAGTTCTCTTACGAATTAAATCATTTCTAATCTTATCCCTAAGAGAGACTCCAAGCATAGCTCGCTCCATTGCGAGTATGGAGACTTTATTACTATTATGGTTTAAATAGTGGTTAGATCTGCTATCACGTACACACCATTGGCGACCCATTTGGTGATGCGGTTGAGACGTCGACTGCAACACCAATGATTTGGGTTCGACCCCGGGCAGTACAGACATTTGTGTGATGAACATGTCTGTTTGTCATGGTCTGGTTGTTTTCTATGTATAATGTTTGTATTTACAAAAAATATATATAAGTATGTGTATCCGTTGTTTAGTACCATAATACAGGCTTCAAGCTTAACTGGGTCTAGATGGCGCTGTGTGAATGTCAGTGGATATTATTATTATTATTATGTACTGGCAATGATAAAAGTGTAATAAACAAACAGGGTAAAAACAATATTTCAGAAAATAAATTATGATAACCAATAAGCAACGCACAGCGTTGCTTTATTGGTATAAAATGTATGTCTAAACTTCGTAATTAGTTAGGAGTTTCACGAACCATATTTTTTTATCCCGATATTATTACAATCATTTAGTTTTATTATACTAAGGAATCCAGACTTCTCTTGGAATACCATATCTGATCACTTTATAATGACGTCATCGCTCATTTGCCAGGACTAAACGAGGCTGAGTGAAGGCTCAATTTCACGCGCAGTAGACGATCTTCGGATATTTGATGTTTATGTTCCCGTTAACAGAGACGGTCAACAATTAAGAGGATACCTTGGGCGTCTATTCGAAAGATTAGTACGGATATGACGTTTACAATGTAGGGCTTATGAAGGTAGAATCAAAATGCTGTTTTAATTGTAGTGTGATCGTTTTTTTTTCAAAGATAGTTAAGGCTCAATTTATTTGTGATATTGATATATCTTTAGTTATATGTACGTTTTTAAATGTTGAGTTTTATTGAAATGTAAATGTTTGTTTGAATGGCTTCTCAAGTTAAAGTTCTGACATGTACCCAGTATGCCTTAAAACTGGGACTTACTGAAGACTTGTATTGACTGGAATTGAGTGTATCCGTCAATGATAATTGTTTATTGCCATCCACCAAAACAAGGCACAATAGTACGAAAATGTATAGCCTATTTTGCTTTGTTTTTTTAATCCGGTTTTCTTTACCAATATCTCGACTACATAGCCTAAGGGAAGAAAATTTCTATTTGCATTATCATAAACATTTTCCCAACCGTTGTCTGTTATCTTATGAATAAAGTGGCGTCATTTTATTGAATGGATATTAATGTAATATTATTTATTTATATTTATTTTAACAGCTCACTACACTGCTGAAGTAAGCACAGTCACGACGTTAGAGGTTTGGTCATGATCTCATCACTTTGAAGATGAACTTCAGCAGAACTTATCTGTTAAAAATCCTTTCTTTTCCCAAGACCAAGTTTTCGTGCATTTTATGCCAGATATCCGATCCTCCATTAATCTTATCCAGGCAGAACCAGTGACCTTTTCAAGTCATCGCTTCGTTATGCGGGTACACTACGCTCGCCAAGACGCGGTCTCCACTCCAGACCTCTTCTGTTACATCGGTTATACAATGTCAGTGACCAGCCTGCTGGCACTTTAACTTGATAATCCGGCGAACTTTATTTCTCTTACGAATAATAGATATTCTCTCCATAAATGGTAGGTCACATTTATAATTGTTACTAGTACTAGTAATTATAACGATTAAATTTTAATAAAAATTTGAGTGCGTTTGGCTGCTATCTCACCTGATGAAAAGTGACGATGCAGACAAAGGTGTATTACGCAAACTCAAATAATGCCTATTTGCTCTTGACTTGAAACCCCTAAATTGTCCGTGTCGGGAAACACAGACGCAGGAAGGGTATTCCACTGCCTTGCAGTTCGGACGATGAAGGAAAAACCGAACATTATTTTGCGAACAGATGGTATATCGACAACAAGGGAGAGGAGTCCCTACGGCGAGTTGGGTAGTATATTTAATCCGCCATCATCATTATTAGCATTAGCTGGCGGTGGGATGTTTACTGCTTAGGCTCCATCCGCAAAGATTTTTTTAGGAACATTCTTTATTCAGCAGTTGACATGTATAAAATTAAACGACAATTAATAAATTTGTATGCTCAACAAGTCCACACAATCCTTTCGTCTATCCACCCGGACCGGCACATCTAAGTTTAACACTCTATCCAGTTATTGTCTGCTCTAACGCCTAGATTAATTCACAAGGACACAAGAAGATAATATTAATACCGTTCCCGACCAATTTCCCCTCCCTATTTATTTCTTGGGAGCTAATAAAGATGGCTATCGTTAAGGAAATTGTTCTTAGATGACTCATTTAGCGTTCAGTTTGAGTTAGGGGCTATAAAGCAAAATGTCAATGTTGTTATTAAAACGAAACGTTGGCAGTAATCACTGAACACGAAAATATTTTTATGTGCTCACGGAACGTCATATTTTTTTATTCCATTTTATATACAAAAGCTTACCTAAATCATAAATATATGTTTATATCAATGGGTCCGACTACTACCGGTCTGAAAATTTTCAACCTATCTAAGAATAATCTTACTAATATTAGAAATGAGAAAGTGTGTTTGTTTGTCCGCCTTTTACGGCAAAATGGAAATACGAAGAGATGTGATTTTTTAAATTAAGATATATAGTTAAAGGGATGGAGACTGAAATAGGTTACTTTTGTGTAATTATATTCCCCTATAATGGGGGTGAAAGTTTGGATGAAGTAAGCTTAAAATTGGTATTGTTTTATTGGTATATTTGAAATTAAGTAAAAAGTTTTGCATTTGTTTTGTTAGAAATCGGCCCCAAACACTTAAAAGAGGGGGTAAAATTTGTTTACCCCTTTTAAAGCTAGTCATGAATTGATGTGTCTTTTTTATGTATACTGGTAAAAGGGTTTCCACTTCGAATTGCTTAGAATATAAGATCATGCATTCATGTTCCTGCTTGTGTAAAAGGAGAAGAATCTATCGAATATAGTGATTATAGCAATTGTGTTGTACATACAATAATAATAATTTTCGAGTACAAAATTAAATAAATAACAACTTAACGCATTTCAAATTTTGTACTTTATTAGTCTAAGGACACAAGTTTCAGTTAACTTTTGTTAGTTAAGATTTTAAATATTGGCACGAATATAGTTATTTTTCGTGTTACGTATGGTTAAATGTGTAACCTATTAATCACTTAGGTTTTAGAAAATAGAAGATCGATTGCTTAAATTGAGTAAGTATATGAAATTGCGAAGGTAAAAAGTTAAATAATAAACTAATAACTATGATGATTAAATTATCTAAAATAAAATCATACAGACAACCAGTTATTTAGTTTAAAATAATATCACTCAGCACAAATATTATCAATATTCGTTGGTAAATTGAAGTTGAAGATTCGTTTTGGTAGCAAAAAGTTGAGAACACGGAATATCAAAACTTTTTTGTAATTAACTTTACAGAATTAATTTACTTCAATATTACCATGTACCTGTCATCTGAGACATAATTATTTTTCAGTCATTTTAACCATGGAATTTCACTAAATGTGTTTCGGAGTCGTCATTGGCTGAAGCCTGTTACCGTACCAAAGCTTGTAAAATGTTCCATGAGATAAAGCAATCTAAATAAAGGAGAACAATACCTGCGAGGTACATGTACAGTTGTCCGTGTGTGGCCATTAAATGGGCGTTTTATGACGCGCGTACCGTAAACGACATATCGAGTTAAAGTATTGAAGGCAAGCTATAAATTTCTGCGTTTAAAACGAAACGAGTCATCGTTCCGTTCCTAATTTTTGGGGTGTATTTAGTTTATGGAATAAATAATTAATGTTTATTTCCACAATGATATTCTGTATATATAAAGGTAGATACGCCATCCGGGACTCAAAAACGAACCGCCGAAGAGAGTACAGTTTGGACTCTTTTGTTTGGATAAATGTGTTCGAAATTTGAATTATGTGTATGTGTGCTGTCACTGCATTCGGAACACTTATGGCGATTGTTTTGTGAGCATATCACGAATCCATACTTTTGTACATCATTGTATTTCCAAAACAGCCTTCATATGTTCTGGTGACAATGAAACGGTTATGGGGCGACTTATATAAACAACAAAATATGCTATGCTCAAGGAATGTGCTGATATTAATAGTTACGTAGGTTTTTTATGTTTCAAAGTGAACAGGACGGGCAGGATGTTCACCTGATGGTAAGTGATCCGCCTGACCACGACAGAGCGGTATTTAAGTAGACTCACAACTGATAAACAGTTATTGATAACAGTTATCTCCCCCATTTATAAACAGTTATAAATGGGGGAGACCTATGTCCAGCAGTGGACTGCGATAGGTTGAAGAGAGAAACAGTTATTATCTTCCGTCAATGCCGCACTGCGCCCGTCACCCGAGACAACAGATGTTAGGTCTCCAATACCCAGTAATTTTACTAACTAGGTGTCGAGAATACTTGAGCATTGATATATCTTCTAAAACCATTCTCACTCCTGCTGTGAACTTGAAAAGTTGATGAAATTAATTGTTCAAATAAAATTTTAAAATCACTTAATTTCGATGCTATAAAAAATGTAGTTGACTGTTTTCAAGGAAATTGTGGAATCAGTTGCCGCCGGAGATATTTCCTGAGCGATACGACCTGGCTACCCAAAAAAAAGCGTACTACCTGTTGAAAGGCTGGCAACGCATTTCACTCCCCCTGGTATTGCAAATGTACATGGGCGGCGGTGTCATTTACCATCAGATGAGCTGTTTGCTTGTTTGTCTGCTATAGCATAAAAAAATGTATCTTTTTGTAAAAAATTGTTAACAGAGTAAAGGAAATGCTTTATAAATTGAATTAGTAAGAAATCGCTGAGTTCATTGCTCCATCGGAACTGATGACCCGGTAACGGAAGCTTATTTGAAAACAAATCCATTTGCTAAAAACCCAGTCCATTACCGTGATTTATTCAATTATTCAATAACAAATGTAATTGCTGTACTACTCTTCTTTTTTGGTAAAACTCAAACAGTGATATGGATCGGATGGATTAAAACGAATGGAAATTGAAAATGTTTACGACTCGGTTGGCTTTCATGTAAATAATTCAATATTTATTGCAAATATTGCAGACCTTATTTTATAGTACATGGTTGTTCAATATTAAATACTGCGTAACACTATTAGTAAATAAAATAAACAAGGAATTTATTGTTAAGTGAGCTGTGTACATTACTAAAACAGTCACATTTTTTGTTACCTAAGGCGCAGCACGCTGTCACTCAGCCGTAACCCGAGAAGTGGCATGTTTAACTAGGATTCCCATGGGAATCAAGGTGAAAATTCTTGAAAAATGCTGCAAGACATTGATCTACTAGAGTTTAGGCGCACAAGATAATACTAATAAATAAGATAATAAGAAAATACTAAGTGCTACAGAACCCTTCCTTGACCAGTGTAAATAAAGGGTTCAGAAAAGTCCAGAGGAGTATTAAAATGCAATTGTCAACTTGTGTGATAAAAATTCTTTAAGGATAACTATGAAACATATTAGCAATGAAAGCATACCAATTTAGTTCGGGGAAGAGATTAGATTAAAGTACTCACGCAAAAGAAGTCATATACGTTCTGTTCAAGATGTTAATAAATAAATAAAATAAATAAATAATATCATGACATTCACCAGCGCCATCTAGCCCCAAGTTAAGCGTGAAGCCTGTATTATGGGTACTAAACAACGGATAAACTTACTTATATACATTTGTTTTTGTAAATACATACATATTATACATAGAAAACACCCAGCCATTACAAACAGACATGTTCATGCACACAATGCTTGTACTGCCGGGGATCGAACCCGGAACCCTTGGTGTTGCAGTTAACCTCTCAACCGCAACACCAAATGGGTCATCAAAGATGTTGCTAAAAAGATTTAATATTGATAATAAAATTAGGTAGATATTTTGTATTTAGGAAAATAGGTAGTTGACATTTAAAAAGACAAGAGAACAATCAAATTAAAATAAGAAACAAATACACTAAAATAATTGTAGCTGTAAGCATTTTTGTCACATTGTTCACTTTATATCTGCGGTTTTGAATAAAAGAGCTTTCTTTTAATGTCAGGTTTAATAATGACCATTTATTGGTTAAGTTAATTTTTAAAGGCGTGTGAGGTTCAGATGCATTTATTAAAGAAATTACTAGTCCATTCTAAATTTAATCAGGGCTTTTTGAATTTCAAAGCTGAATTTTAATTTAAAATACATTCATCAGTTTCGTATAATAAAAACGTTTTTCCAGCGTTTTGAAATCATTCAGAATTTCCAGCAATTTGGCGAATTGAATTTATCGAGAGGTGTCGGTTTACACTCATTAAACTATTTGTTTCAATAAATTTAAGCATTATTGTAATGTAACCAAAACTCGTCATTTTTCTAAAAATAAGCTTACTTGTGTAAATGACTTATTTGCCATTCCTTGAGGAATTGATGGTGCATTTCGTGCCTATTGGGTTCGACTCTCACAGATACTTCTTCATCGATTATAATTTAAAAGCAAGTCTCTAAATAAATAAGTTTATTTTCATGGGAGAAAATAAATAATTTGGGGGCTTGTTTTTGTTAGATCTTGATGGAGGAAGAAATTCATAAGATCCAAAGTTTTTTTCGGGGATTCGATACTTTAACCACCAGATTCTTCTCGAAGATCCTACTTACTCCGAACCGGTGGTAGTCATTAAAAAATATAGTAATAATTATATATATATATTATTATATATATATATATATATATATTATATATATATATATATATATATATATATATATATGAGATAATATAAATATTGATAGTAATATTTTTTATTTAATTGATAGTAATTGAAGATTCAAAAGTATCTGTAACAGATTTATTTGAATAAAGATTTTTTTCTTTCTTTCATTTAAAATTTCCTATCTGGAGGATGCAGGTCCAAATCCCGCCACTTATCAATGTATTTTCAAATTTTAGAAAGCATATGTACATTTAGCTGACGCTCTTACAGTGAAGGCAAACTTTCGGGTGAAACCTACGCACATATAATGAATTCAAAGGTTGTGCGTGACGGCGAATCCGTGAGCTGATGATGATGATATTTGTTGGCCAAAGATTAGCTATATAGCTTTATTGGAAGATTGATGAGTTGAGATGGCTCTAAAACGAAGCTGTTTGATTTATAACCATGGTATGAGTTCCTTTACAGAACTGGTTAAGCAAATTGGCTAAGTTAAAAAACTCATTTAAATGTATAATTTGGGAAATAAAACATTACTGGGAAAGAAATAGATTCAGAATCATCCTGTGTACCAAGGTAAGAAAGTTTCATCCTAAAATATTTGGAAGGATAAAACCATGATTAACCTAGATATTTTTGTTTCATCTGAAGTACAAAAATACTCGAAATAATCACCGACGACCCAGTCGTCTAATCTGATGGTCTCATCTCGATAAATTTTAAAAGAAAACATGGCAATAAAACTCAGGTACATGCTGTCATATAATTTATAATAGTTGCGGCTTAACTGTGCTAAACGAAAAAAATCCCTGATATTTCCTCGCAGACTGGTTCCGGTCAACATCAATAAGCTACCAAGTAATTAAAATAGTAATTTCGTAACGTGGACAACACTCGAGAAGCTTAACACCCATAGACTGTCGGCTTTGGGCACTGTGTACCCTGTAACTGCCACTTCAACTTAATTACGTTGCGGGCTATGTCGGTCAATCTTGTTCTACGGATGTCCTCATTTGGAATATCTATTACTACGCGTATGTTACATACTAAATTAGTATGTTAATAACAGTAATAATTATGTAATTTTACTTCAAACAATTTTTAGCTGCCTCTCCTTTTTTCGTTCCTATTAGTGAAAGGGTTGAACCAATGATAAACATTTCTTGATTTGGTGAGTGCACCAAATCAAGAAATGTATATCATTGGTTCATTTCTTACTCAGAAATAACAAAAGGAGATGTTGCATAACGAATTAAAAAATGCTTTTTAACTTTAGAAATAAGCAAATAACCACAGATTTCCAAATACAGGAGATGGGGCAAGCCGCGTTTTTAAGTGCGACAAATGTAAGCTCAACGAGCATACACTGGCTGCCAGTTTACGCTCTGTGAGACGAGTCAAGACGCACGAATATTAGAAGAAATTACCGTTTTTTCCCAAAATGCCATCCTGTGCAATTGTAACATGCCATCATCGCAAGGAATCAGTAAATTTACCAAGAAATATAATAACTTTTCACAGGTAAGAACCGAAAAGAAATTGCGACACTGGACTGCCTATAAACTTGGCTTGTCCAGTCTAATTGTATATTCGGATGTCTGTGCAAATAACCCTCGTAGACGAACGTCTCTCCCCTGGCTTAGCTTGTAGTCGAAAGTCATATTAAATGACCATGTCTTACCGCAACCGTTATGCGTTAATGGTATCTAGATTATACAAGATTTTACCTGGACCAAACCACACAATTTATCCGCCACAACTTCGAGAAACAGACTATTACGAGGAATCAGTTGATCTAGTTCGCCTTTGGAAAGTTACTTTAAGTCCTAAAGATTTCGTAATTCTTAAAGACAAAGGTCTATGACGTCTCATTTGGTGTTGCGATTGAGATGTCCTGCAACACCAAGGGTTCCGGGTGCGATCTCCGGGCAGTACAAACATTGTGTGCATGGACATGTCTGTTTGTAATGGTCTGGGTGTTTTCTATGTATAATATGTATGTATTAACAAAAAAACTATATAAGTGTTATATTACATACATATACATTATATATTTGGGGCTAGATGGCGCTGTGTGAATGTCAGTGGATATTTATTTATTTATGAGTAAATGATGTTTCCTACTCATACTAACCTACGCAGCTGAGTCATGGACACTCACTGCGGGTTAAGTACTTATATATAAAATTGTAGATTTAACGACGATATCCAGCAATAAACTGCTGTCTTAACTAAAGAAATAGGCAAGTCACCCTCATAAACGAACGCCTTTCCGCTACCAAGTTAGTCATAAATACACAATAGATTTGTAATTAACGCTGAAGTTCAGCTTTCGCTAATTAAAACAATGCATCACCCGTTCCTATTAACTTAAATTTAATTAAATAAATACAAGACAAGTCGGAGAGGCTCGAGCCGTAACCCAAACCACCTGCAGTTATGAATATGAATGCTAATCAAGTTTACAATAAGAGGCGTAAATTTGGGTACTTCCCCAAGCAACCAGCAGTTTTTCTACCGGTGAATATTTTTTCCACATTCTACCAAACTGTCTTCCATATTCTACCGGCAAGGTTTTAATTCCAGATTCAACCAGCAGCCTATTCCACTTTCGACCAGTAAAAATGGGTTATATTAAAATGGTTAGTTTTTATCGTTGTTTGTTTGTGCTTGAGTGGAAACCTCGTAACGGCAAGCCAGCATTGGACGGCCACCCAATAGATGGGCAGATGACCTGAGAAGGATCGCGGGTGGTCGTTGGATACAAATAGCCTCCGACAGGAGAGTTGGAGATTCTTGAGGGAGGCCTACGTTCAGCAGTGGTAATATGGCTGTGATGATGATGACATTTACATTATCAGTAATCATCTTGGATATTTCTCTGTCATCAGTTACTAAGGTGATTCTAACAGCAAAATCTACCCGTGCTAAAATACGCAACTGAGACATGACACTGACTGCGGGATTGGTCACAAGTTCATACCCACTCAACGCGTAATAGTGACTCTTGTAAATAAAATCCGAAATGATTTAATCCGCAACAGAACTAAAGTTACCGACATAACCCGCCAGATTAGCAGGTTGAAATGGCAGTGGGCTGGTGATGTATGTCGCAGAACCGGTGGCCGTTGGAGCGGACGCGTTCTGGTGTGGCGACCGCGTCTTGGCAAGCGTAGCGTAGGACGCCCTCCAGCCCGATGGACCGAACTTGCGAAAGGTTGCTGGTGGAGGCTCGATGAGAAAAGCGGAGGACAGGGATATTTGGCGTAAATGGGGGAAACCTATGTCCATCAGTGTACTGCAATAGGTTGAAGAGAGAGAGAAATACAGTTCTATTATGATCAAAATACTTCGAAGTGTTACCAAAACGTCAATTACCTGCATTTTATTTTATATTATAAGTTGTCATCGTCTACTGAAATCCTACCCAAAAAGAAACAAACTATGGAGTACCTTTTTCATTAAGTAGTACTTAATTCATTATGCTTCACATAAATCACTTTTATAATAGAACCGATACGACACCATATTTTGAGCGTTTATCAAAACACAATGAAATTAGGGTGAGCATGCTCCATTTATAACTAACAGCACCAAAAATGTTAAATGATGATGAAAAATCGAACAAAAGATAAAAGTTAAAACGGCTAACCTTAAAGGGATTGCTTCCTAAGTTATGTAAAGAAAATTTTTATATTTATACCCATGATTACCCGTTACGAAGTCAATTTGGCGGCGTATCATAGATTATAGTAAGACGAACAATATTCCGCTTAAAACCACTACTTAGGTCCATTTTAGCGTGGCTTTAGATTAATTTTCACTTTATACAGCTCTAATGGCATAATAACTCATATTTAGTGAGGTAACTCGGAATTAAAGAGGTTTAATATGAAGATATTTTAATAAGACTTATAATTAAATTTATGTGTTGTCTTTATTTATTATTAGCTTATATTCCGTTGGTTTATTGTTTAATAAGACAAGTAATGCTGTTAATTATGAAAGGTCAGCAGTCAGTTTCCTGAACTAATTGGCTACAAGCTCTTCATTTCAGCGTATTATATTTCATTAACATATTTTTTGTGGAACACTTATTATTTTGGATATCTTCAAACAATTATTGAGTTAGAGTATGACACTCATTTTTTATTACAAATAAGGAAACATTTAGATAATGTTACCAACTGTCACGTTTCTTTTTAATAGGATATGACACTAGTAATGTAGACATCTTAAGATCGCGTAATAAAAATTTAGGACCTATCGCATACCATTTCAAGTCATTGTAGCTATCAATGTTTTTTGTATTTAAAGTGTGATGTGTTGTATATAAAAGACACATTCACACAAATAGTTCTTATGCCATCATAGTAAATACACAAAAAATCAACCCAAATAATTTATTTGCATAATATGGGTATTTTGATAAAATTTAATAATGTAGTAAGTTTTGCAGCAATTTAAATAAAATAAAACACTTATTATTAGAAAATGATTTAATCTTAACAGAAAATTTTATACTACCTATAAGTGTAAGCGATGTAAAATATCAAAGTGCTATTGTGTATTATTAAAAAATAACAACAATTAATTAATTGGAATACATAAATATAATAAATAAAATCATGACACACACAGCGCCATCTAGCCCCAAGTTAGCGTGAAGCCTGTATTATGGTACTAACAACGGATCACATACTTATATATTATTTTTGTAAATACAAACATATTATACATAGAAAACAACCAGACCATGACAAACAGACATGTTCATGCACATAAATGTTTGTACTGCCCGGCGATCGAACCTGGAACCCTTGGTGATGCAGTCGACGTCTCAACCGCAACAAACAACATATTAATAATGTGCCTTTAAATGTTAAAACGTACGTATCCTCTCTCCCCTCCAAACCTAGCAACGTTAAAAAAATTAAATCCCCCACACAAAATATATGCATATGAATGCCCAACAAAACGACGCAATCAGAAAAACCTAATTGACTGACAGTGACCTGCAAGATAAATGAATAAAGAAGTCACGTGATTCGGCATGCAATTTTAAACTCTTCACCCTTGGGAATAAAAGCCTGTCGAGCCTGTTAATTAATATGGCTCGTTTGACGCAGTTTCACATATTGTTCTCGACGTAAACATGGGATTGGTGTGGCCAGCTATTGTGGGGCATGCGAGTCATTCATTGGCGCGGCATAATAGATACATTCGCTGTTCACTTTTGATTTATTTACGCGGAATGTCGCGAATGATCACAATTCACGAGCGTTTGCTGCAAATGGTGCGTGCTTGGAATGTTTCTGTTGTAGAGAAGAATACAGCTGCGAACAATTTGTGCGCTAATTAGAGCATGCTATTCCTACGTTCTCGTATTGTAGGGTTATATAGAGGGTGAAATCGAGATATTGGTTTTTTTTTAAATAAGAATGTACTCTTGATTTTAAAACACATCCAACAAATATGAAGCCAATTTATTAATACAAAAATCTATTTCTAACCATAAGAACCTCCAGATTGGGAGGCAAAAGTCCACACCAATGAGCCACCGACGCTATCGACGTGACACAAATTCCACATAGTCATCATAACTGGTTGATTATCATAATAATAAAAGTCCATAATCTTAGTATAATAAAAATCCACTGACATTCACACAGCGTTGTCTAGCCCCAAGTTAAGCGTGAAGCCTGTATTATTGGTAGGTACTAAACAACGGATAAACATACTTATATATATATTTTGTAAATACATTATTATACATAGAAAGGACCCAGACCAATACAAACAGATATGTTCATGCACACAAATGTTTGTACTGCCCGGGGATTGAACCCGGAACCCTTGGTGTTTTTTTTTCGAACTGACTGCTGCTGTTGGCCGCAGATGGCCTTTATAGCTTCTGCGGGCGATTCGCAAGCGCAGATGGCTCTCAGCCAAGCAGCCGTCGTCTTGACCATTGCACCACATGGGTCGTCAAGTGTTTATACTATTTTAATTTAAATCACATTTATAGAAGGTTTTGCGCTACTTGTATATAGGCTTACAAAATATCAGATGATTTTAACATCATTGTCCTTAAAAACATTATCACTTCTGAATAGAATAGGCAGAATATCATTTAAAGTACGCTTTATACTGAGTTGTCTAGGTACGTACCATTGCAGTGCTAGGTGTCGTCTCGTGAAATAAGAGTCTTATGTACCTTTGTGTTTCGAGATGAGGGTACCGCTAGTAAAATTACCGGGTGCTTATATGATACTTAATATATATCGTCTCGGGTGACGTCAGGGCGCAATTTTTACTGGACACAGTTATTGGTTTCCTTGAATACTGCTCTGTCTGGCGTGTCATTTTCCATATTTTAGTGAACCAATGACCATCTCTAAAAACATACGCAATAGTACCTATGGCAAATGGATATATGACAAAACTGGGATGAATTGCACTAAGGAACTTTCAACAATTTTATCCCCTTGAGTGTGACCCATGGCTTGGCGAAACATTGAAGAAATATGGTTTCTGTTTATCCTGTTTTGTATCTCCATAGGGATCCAAGGTTAGAACTTGGGTCCATGTCAACCACAGCCACACGTGGTGCATCTTACCAAATAACATTCCGAAAAAAAAGATAACCTGGTGGGTAACCGCCATCTATTAACACAGTATTACTATAATATATATACAACGTCGGAAACCCCCTTGTTTAGGTGGTTATTAGCCAGTAGATATCAGTCTCAATACGAAGTCTACCACCTAGTGGTACTGAGATGTCTAGGCAGGTACCACAGCAGTGACAGGTAGCGTCCCTTCAAAAAGAAGTGTTTTGCACTTCGGTGTTTCGGGATGAGGGCAGTGTAGCTATTAAATTACCGGGTATAAGAGACCTTGCTCTGTTGTCTCGGGTGACGAGTGCAGTGCGGCACTATTGGAATAATAACTGTCTACCAGTTGTTGGTTTCAATTAATGCCGCTCTGTTATGGTCAGGCGTATTGCTTACCATTAGGTGAGCGTCCCGAGTGTCCTGTGCACTTCGTATCTTTGACTGGTAACTATCAGTCCTCGTGGTGTTGAAAGAAGTTTTTGTTTTACAGTGGATTTGGCAGTAATGATAATGATCATTAGTAATTGTTTTTTTATATGAAACTGTTGTCCAAGACTATTGATAGCTCAAACTAAGCCTAACTACGAAACTTAATCCTTTTTCATAGCCAATGTCACGCCAGGCAAAAGCAAGTTGCGAGCTACTGTATATACAAGCTTAAATTCCTTAACTTGTTTAAATCAAAACTTAAGCAGGAATACAACGTAGGATAAGTTTTTGCGTCCAAACAGAACACCTTGTTGGAACGTCGAATGTTAATGAAGGTGAGGCGAGACAATTAAAAGTTTCGCATAATTCAGTAAGGGCACGCTCTCATAGCGTATGCTAAGTAGTTGAGTTGATATTAGGCTTTTGATTCATACATTAATTTATACTAGGTGAGTAGACTCGACGCCGAGTCGTCTAGGCTACCGCTGTGTCAGATCGTCCCGTAAAGTAGGAGTGTAAGCAATTTGTGTTTCGGAATGAGAGGACTGTTGCTAGTTAAATTACAGGGTATAAGAGAACTAACAGTTGTCGTCTCGAGGGACGGGCGCAGGGCAGTGTTGACGGAAAGTTATGACTACTACTATTATTAATTTTCCGCAACACTGCATCTGTCATGGTCAGGCGTATCGCTTACTATAAGGTGACCGAACTGATCGTCCAGTTCACTTAATAATATCCACTGGGGACATAAAAACCGTGATATATTATAATGGCCAGTCTAATTAATCTAATGAGTTTTTATTAAGGAGCTTCTACTCCATTCATCATCTTCATCCCGAAACACAAAAGTGCTGAACTCTCCTGTTTCACGGGACGATATCTGGCACTGCGGTGGTACCTAGACCACTCATTACCGAGTCTACCACCTAGTAATCCAGGGTCTAAGGAATGGCCCGATCTCCCGATAGCTATGCAATTTACGAAGACCTGTGCCCTATACATAGTCCATAAAGGTGATTAATTTAATTGAAAAAACCCAAGAAAGAACATAATGCTTTTTAAATATTTAATTTATTACAGATATTAAACAAATAAAAATTTTCGCCACGCCAAAGAGCCACCGACGCACACAAAATTTAAAATTGTTCTTTTTACCTCATAAGAAATCATAGTAAATATTTCCCCATTGAAAACGTATTAAGGCCTAATAAATAACATAATAAACCTCAGTCACGCGATTATACCTAACAAACCTAACTCTACGATTTCGTTATCGCGAAAAGTAATATAAAATAGGCTTTACATTACATGTAATAGGTTATAAAATTGCTCGCCAGATTATCAAGAATTTCGGTAAGGCTAAAGGCGAGGGTACAACAGACCCATAATTACCTGTCAAAAGTTTAAGGGCACATGAAAATATAGGGCGTTTTCACACTGTCACATGTCAAAGCTGGGTAATGGTCGTGTTATAATCACTGGGTTGTTAACTTTGTTTGCGAAGTACAATTTAGAAAAACGTAAAATGTACGAGCAATAAAACAAGTTGGAGCCTATATAAAAATAGAGAAAGAGGTTACAAAGGTTCATGCAAATATAACCACATAATATTTTATCTAACTGGCTTAGGCATTGATTAACATTAAGACATTCGAAGCTCCTAAATTTGATCTCAACGACGGCGCATTTGATTAAAGTCAAAGGCTATTGGGTTATATTCAATAGGCTTACAATTACAGAAAATGTATATTTAAAGAAATACATGAAGATGAATAATTTTGAAAGGGTATTGTTATTTCGTTGATGTATTTTGAATCACGAGTAGTTTCCTATTTTTGATTAACGCCAGTGTTCTCGATTTCACCCTGTATCACGTTTATCCGACACATTTCTTCATCGTAAAAACATCGTGAGGAAACTCTTCGCACGCCTGCGAAGATGGGCACTCGTGGACAACTAAGGCCTGGTTTACGGATAGGCTTATTCCCAATGTGTTCCAACTATCAATAGTTGGACTATCGATAGTTGACCTCAAAAATCATCGATAATATCGATAAGCCTATCAATAGTATCGATAGCTTAGTTTAGCGCAATAGTGTTGATACACTGCAATATTATCGTTAGTCATTATCAGCTCATTGACGTCCCCACCGAGGGGCACGAGCCCACCCGTATAGGGTGGTTAGGCCTTAGTCGTCCACGCGGGCCCAATGCGGGTTGGACGACTTCACATACAGCCTTCGAATCTCTTCGCAGGCGTGCATGAAGGTTTCCTCACGATGTTTTCCTTCACCGTAAGAGCGTCGGATAACGTACATATATTTTCGAAAATTCGAAAACACATTGGTACGTGGCGGGATTTGAACCTCAGCCCTCCCGGTAAGAGGGCAGCAGTCCACACCATTGAGCTACCGACGCTCTATTTATCGTTAGTATTCGAGCTTAATATAGAAATGATTATCGATACTATCAATAGGCCGATCGAGTCTATTGCTCTTGTCTATCGATGGACCATCGATAGCCTAGCCATAGTCAGATTATCGAACGGCAACACTGTTCCTTCGGTGAGGCACGAGTCTACATGTAAGGAAGCATTTTCTTTTCTATAACATGAAAAATTGGCCAAGCGCGAGAAGGACTCGCCCGTGGAGGGTTCCGCAGCAGCAAGTAACATAAAATGAAATAAACATATTTACTTAGGCACTACTACAGTGCCGGACCGGACCCCTCAACAGCTTTAATATGAAAAAATGACGTATAAAAAAAACTGCTCACCAGAAATCGTTCAAACTAAATTTCTTTGTTAGATTTCATGGTCATGTATATCATATATTGTTTTGATTTTATCAACCCCATAGTTTAGAAATTAGAGCGGGCGGGGGACATACCTTTCTCAGCTTTGGAAATGTCTCTCGCGCCATTATAAACCTGGATATTTTTAAGAGATACACATTTATACCCAAACGGGGAGGCATGATGAAAAAATAATGTATGGGAACCCCAAAATACGCTATCATTTTTTCAAGTTTCTTTTAAAATCTTATAGCGGTACACAGAATACATATACTTACAAGGTTTGAATAGTGTAGTGCTAATAGTTTGACATACGAACGGACGGACAGACAGACAGACTTGACGAATCTTTAAGGGATCCTTTTTTTGCCATTTGGCTACGGAACCCTAAAAAGGATGCTTCTAACATGCAATACTCGTACAAAGAATCAAACTTACAATGAATGCATACTTTTAAAAAAATAATATACGACGCCACGTATTCTTAACGAATGTCAACTAGTGTTCAATTGTATTCTTGGCAAATTGTATTTCCACGTATTGCACCGTTGCCTTAGAGAAATCTTTCTATAGAAAATGTATCGCTCCAACATTGGCGCAGAGTTTACTTTTGCTCGCAATATTGGTATGACGTATGAATAGGATTTGTAATCCCGCCTATGGCTACCGTGTACATAACCCAAGTAAGAATTGTTGGTGTTTCCTTTATACGAGATATAACATTTTGGTATAATTATGTGAGAGCCATGCTATAGCACAAATGGGCTGGTGTAGCTGGAATGATGACACGCCTTTTTACTGTGTTTCCAATCGTCATGGATAAACGAATACTGCCATCTTTGTCGAGTATCTTGACGACCCATTTGGTGTTGCGGTTGAGACGTCAACTGTAACACCAAGGGTTCCGGGTTGGATCCCCGGGCAGTACAAACATTTGTGTGCATGAACATGTCTGTTTGTTATGGTCTGGGTGTTTCTATGTATTATATGTATGTAAAAAAAATAGTATGTTTATCCGTTGTTAAGTACAAGTTAAGCGTGAAGCCTGTATTATGGCTTGTGGGGGCGCTGTGTGAATGTCAGTGGATATTAATTTATTTTATCTTCTCACTTAGAAGAAGACAATAAGGTAAAAATTATAATCATTATAAAACCTATGTTACCTTTTAAGAAAGTCTTTAATGTATAAAAACATGCACGGACGGTAAAACCTTAAATTTTGACGGGCGACCCCGAGTCTTGGGTTTCACATAACCGCCGTTTTTGCTGAATCACTAATAACCCTCGAA
Source organism: Leucinodes orbonalis (assembly GCA_019425675.1). Classification (NCBI taxonomy): domain Eukaryota; kingdom Metazoa; phylum Arthropoda; class Insecta; order Lepidoptera; family Crambidae; genus Leucinodes; species Leucinodes orbonalis. Next base: position 23,985 of record PQWD01014338.1, read on the forward strand.
AACTCTTATAAAGGTTTCCGGGTTGGGTTAATTAATTGTGAAATTCCCGTGTCGTATAACCGTTTAAAGTTTTATGATATTATATTTCGTACGGAATACTCCTGGCTTGGTTACCATTTCGGTACTCGTCAGTTTGTTATTCATTAAAAGAAAGTTATACTTAAAGTAATATTCTTGATTTACCATTTTCAAGAAAGGATAATATAAGACGTACACTTGGATAAGTGTTTAGAAAAGAGATCTTAAGCAAAGTTCTCTTATATCCAAAAGAGTTTAGCGACAGATCAGAAACGTTAAGAGGACTAAAATTTTGTTTTTGTAAATATTGCTCCCACCTTTGGGCAGGAGCGTCTCAGTGCCAGCTTCTTCCATTTCACCGCATTCAAAGACGAGCTGCTCGAATCGCCAACGATCCGGATGTTTCCGATTGGCTGGATCTTTTAGGTTTGCGTAGAGATGTAGCTTCACTTTGCATCTTCTATCGCGTATATTACGGGGAGTGTTCGGAGGAATTGTTCAGACTCATTCCAGCTGCAACATTCCACCACTGTACTATGAGGCAAAACTCAAAATTTCATCTCACCACCTAGATGAATGGAAGTCTTCGACAGTTCGTTTTTGTCATAATTTCTTGCTTCGGTTGACAAAATGTGGAATCAGCTACCATCTTACTTATTCCCAGAGCAATACGACCTGGCGTCCTTCAAAAGAGAGCGTATTCCCACTTAAAAGACCGGCAAAACGCATTTCTTTGTCCTATGGTATTGCAAGTGTACATAGGCGACGGCGTCATTTACCATTAGATGAGCCGTCTGCTCGTATGCCCGCTATAACATAAAAAAATGTACTAAATTAGCTCGTATTAGTCAGTAACTAGAAGTGACAGCGGCTATATAAGCTGCAGCATTAAAGCAAACGAGTCCTGGAGTAAATTTTCAGCCTATACAACGAATACTAGTGATGGTCGTTAGTGAAGGCTTGATGAGACAGAAGGCTTATGGGGAAGACTAGAAGTAAGCTGTTTAAAGCTATGATTTCTAGTTATTTATTCTTGACCAAAGTCTTATGTAAACAATTAGCTCACCAATATATATAATGTTTCTATTGCCATTGGACAGTCATTTATATTTGGGCCTATTTGTGTCAGTCATGGCTTCCCACACAAAGTTTTAACGTTTCGTACGAAGCCTGTTTCTTGATAACATTTTCCAAGTATTTAATATTATATTCAATAATTAATTATTTGGATCTAAGACGACCGTCTTGTTTATAAAGTTATTTTAGAACTAGTATCTTGATAACGTTAATTGAATAATTTCAATGCTTACGAATCATAATCAAAGCATTTCTATGAGATCATATCATTGCAGAGGCAAAGATAATAATTTTAATTCAATTGACTCGAATAAAGATTAATAATAGTAATAACTAGAAACAATTATGATTTAAAATCGCAAGCATTTAAAAATCTGAATATGTCCGAATGAAATTAGAACAAGGATCTGGAAAAAAAAAATGAACAGGAAGTCAAAGTCAAAATCCTTTTATTTAAATAAGGCTTACAAAAATCACTTATGAACGTCAAAAAATACATAAAAGACAATACAAATCATTAAAAATACAAAAGTAAAGCACAAAAATGATTTTTTATAATCACATAGACGTGCTCATTTCCAAGGGGTGAGGATGACTTGAGGCCTTAAGGATGTAAACTATTGAGTATAACTGAATCCTGTAGTAATCATCATCAAAACACTGCTTTGGGTTGATCAGATTGTAACCCACAACGTAGGTCTAATGCCGATTAATGGCTGTTAACATCTACCATCCTTAGATAATAATCAACTAGGGGAAAACCGTATAGTGTCTTTTGAGATGTTTTTGCGCAATGAAATAACCGACGTGTGCAGAAGCTGATTTTTTTTATAAAATAGGTAAGCAAACGAGCATGCGGCTCACCTGATGGAAAGTGTTACCGCGCCCATGGACATTAACAACTGAGGTCACAGGGATGTGTTGCCGACCCTTTATATAAGAACGCTCTCTTTATGAAAGACACCATGTTCCGGAAACGTTTCTGATGGTAACTGATTCCACAAGTTGATACCGTCAAACAGTTGTTAGAAATAAACCGTTGGGTTGTACGTTAACGTTCTAAAACTACATAATATTCTTAAACATCACACTTTTATTATGCGGTTCTCCGCGGTATACGAACCCTACTACTACGACTACTGGTTATGCAGCAATTTAAAGCCAACGTTCAACCAGTAAGCGTGTAATATTAATAATAAATTATATAGATGTATCAATATATATTTTATTGCACACATAAAACAAGTAAATCGTGAAGGAATAGAGAGAAAAAAATGCAATTTAGGTGATCTTATCGCTGATAAAGATTTCTTCAAGAGAAACTCACAAATAAGAATATAACAAAAAAGAAATAACAAGATTGTGCAAAATGAAGACATCAAAATTTAACTTATAAATAAATACATAATATCAACGTAAGTAAATAAAGATATGTAAGTGTAGACCGACGACTTGCGAAAGGTCGCTGGTGGAGGCTGGATGAGAAAGCGGAGGACCGGGATATCTGGCGCAAAATGGAGGAGACCTATGTCCAGCAATGGACTGCAAGAGGTTGCATAGTATACATGTATACGAATATTAGATTTTCCGAGTAAATACATTTTATATTAATAAGTATGTGGCCAATGGTGCTGGTTGGACATTGAATCTAAACTTAGTAAGACTCATAATATATCCCTGTGTCTAATTGTTTGTCGTCCTAAATTAAGAGAAAAAAAAAATGCATACAAAATAAATATATACTTAAAAATAAAAAGAGTTCTTTACTAATCCTAAGTTTGCATTGTTCGTTCCATCGTTGATATAAACTCTGGGATCTCATATTTCGTAATTATTTAAACATGCCTAGACATTTAAAGCTTTATTGCGAGCTCATTACAAATTATTTGTGATGCAAATAAATTGTATTATTACCGACGAAAACCGAGCCTCCATTTTACGATACCAATTCATTTTAAACCCCACAATTATAATTTTAAATGTTTTCAATTACTGTAATTTATAACAATTGAACATATTGAAGGTTGCTATTTCGTTGTGGGCTACAATTTTCGGAGAAATGTGACACAGTTTTATTTGTAATCAAGACAATACTCTTTGTTAGATGTTCAAATTGACCCATTTGGTGTTGCGGTTGAGAGTCCGGCCGCAACACCAAGGGTTCCGGGTTCGATCCCCGGACAGTACAAACATTTGTGTGCATGAACATGTCTGTTTGTAATGGTCTAGGTGTTTTCGATGTATAATATGTATGTATTTACAAAAAAAATGTATATTTATCCGTTGTTTAGTACCCATAATACAGGCTTAACGCTTAACTTGGGGCTAGATGGTGCTGTGTGAATGGCCGTAGATATTTATTTATTTATTTAAATTTTTAAATTCAAATAAAAAACAACATTTATTCAGTTAAGGCCCGAGGAAGGCACTTATGTCCTTACTGGTACGTTTTGTACGTGATGTGGGTAAGACTCAGTTATAATATTTTTTGATATTATTGTATAAATATTTTTTTCTGAGACATCATTATTTATAGAACAATATAAAAAAAATACAGGCTTTCCCAAACTATTGACAAAGTATTCATACTATCTTTATTTATGTCCGCACCAAACGCAATGAGCCTGTGTACATGCCTTAGTCGCCGACGCGGGCTCAGTGCGGATTGGCTGACTTCAACTGCCCTGCATTTCTTCGCAGGTGTACGCAGGTTACCTCGCGATGTTTTCCTTCACCGTAAGAGCGTCGGATAAACGTAAGTGTAATTTCGAAAATTTGAAAAGGCATTGGTAGTCTAGATCGTAAGGCAACAATACACACAAATGATCCACCGACGCTCTAAGTACTTTTTCTCGACGCTCTAAGTTCATTTTAACGGACTGCAAAATTTCATCCGTTTGTAGTTGACGTTCCCCGTATTCGGACTAAGCGTTTCGCGTCTTCTTTATTTATGCGTACTGCAAAAGAATGGAATGATCTGCATGCGTCTGTGCTACGGCCACATACAATCCTGTGGCATTCAAAAAACGAGTGAATAGACATTTTTTGGGCAAGCTCGCTCCATCTTAGAGCACGTCTCTACCATTAGGATAGTATGTGCTCAAGAGTAAGCTCGAAAAACCTACATCATGGTAGAATTATTTACACAGGTGTCATAACAGTATTTTCAACAGCTACTGCTAGAGCCATTGTATGCACTATTGATGTTAGTATTACTGGCTTCGATTTTAACCCGTTGCTAGTACATTGCGTGTCAGTACGTTAGAACGGTACGTTAGAACCTCATTTCCTATTAAGCTGGATGCACGTACAATTCGAGTAGGTTGGTGGGCTGTAAGTACAAAATAACAAGCAACCCTTCGATGCGATAACAGCTTATTTAACGAACAACAAATCAGCACACGCCAGACTTCAATCTAGATGATATCACGGACTCGCGTACATTAAAAAAGGTGCCACCGACGAAACAAAGAGAAAAAAAGCTGTGTTCGATGACTTGGAAAAATTCAATTACACGCCCGTCCCGGGCTTGCATTCTAATGGATAGGCAGAAAGCCGGCTACAAATCTAATCAAAGTTTCGTGTAGTGGCTCCCAACCTTTGTCACTTCGGATTGGAGGACACCTTATAGTTTTGACGAGTCAGCTCGGGTTGAGTCACGAACAAACTTGCCATTGTGAGGGTAGTTATCACTGATAAATTTGTACATCTAATTTCGCTTTGTTTCGTAACAGCCTCCGTGGTGTAGTGGGCTAAGTTTAGATTGCTGCTTGACTCGCTTTTGGGCTCAAATCCGAGGAACACATGGTCATAGTAACTTTGTGAGGTTGTACCCAAATTTAGGGGGTTACCGCGATCTCTTAAAAGAGTATTGTTATAATGATACGTCAGCATTTTTGTACCAGTAAAGACGAAGTAATATTATTGTAACACAGTTCTAAGAAATGGCAGTAACCCCCCAGGAGGCAAACCGCTATCTCTTAAAAAAGGATTACTTAAATGATGAATGTCAGCATTTTTGTACCAAAAATGCGACTTCGTATTACTGTAATACTGTTTTAAGAGATGGCTGTAGGCCCTCTGGGTGGTTATCTCATCTCTTAAAACAGTATAATATTGCGTCTTGGTAGTAACTATTATGATGCGTCATCATTTTTGTACCAAAAAGGCCAAGTAATATTATTGTAATATTGTTTAAAAGATGGGCATCAATCCCACAAATTTACTTGACATCAAGAAATCAAAACTTTTAACAATCCAATTGTAAATTTGGTATACCGGTACAACTCTAATATTAATGGTTTAAAATGGTAATAATAAATAAGATTAAATTGTCTAGTGTTTATCGTCGGTGGCATATTGTGTGGACTGCGCTCTTGCGATCTGGAGAGTGATCGTACTGTCTTTTCGAATTTCCGAAATTAAATTATTATGTACGTTTACGCCGCTCTTATTGTGAAGGAAAATATCGTGACGAAACCTGCGCCTGCGAAAAATTTCACAGATTGTGCGTGAAGTTGGCCAACTCTAAATATTAGGTTATTTCAAATTGTATATAACATTATGAACGAACTGATTGAAAATAATATAAGAAGCACTATAGAACTCGATAGAAGAAGGCAATATCCAAATCAAACCAAAGAATCTCTTCTCGTAGGTTCTCACCTACGATCGCAGATCATGCGACCTTAACTCATCGCTCAAACCTGCAGCCTACGACGATAATTTGGTGCTTTGATTAATGGGCCTAAACAAAACTATTCTTCTTATCCCATTAAAGTCACAGCTAATAGCACAAACAAATTGAAGCATGTATATTGAATGAGTAACGAGGTGACCTTTCACGCAGGCCGGCTCATTGTTAAGTCATTACCATCGATTCGGCACACAGCATTGTATTTTTATACACATTTCCCATTTTGAGACTTAATTATTACTTATGATCGAACATTTTTTAGGTTATTACAGCCTCAATAATGGACAAAAAAACATATCAAACCAGGAACCTTTGGTGTATCAGCCGATGTCTTAACCATTACACCAGAAGGGTGATCGGTGAGTGAATAGTGAATAATTGCAAGTATCCAAAAGTAACGTTTTCTAAAATTTCACTGAGTGTTTCTAAAAGTTGCCGGTGGAGTCTAATCTTCTCTGTGACCACATAGTAAAAAAGAAATCGCTTTCTCTGTCTCTATTTCCCTATGTATGCTTAAATCTACGCAACGGATTTTGATGCGGTTTTATTAATAAAAAGAGTGTTTGAAGAGAAAAGTTTAATAAAAACATCTATGAAATATTAAAGAAATATTGTTAGTTTTGAGGTTTTAATGTGACGTAATGACGTCATATTACGTCACATTACTATACGTCACATTACGTTTATTAATGAATAATTATGTTTTTCGCTGACATTGCAAACGCAGGCTGAACCCTATTTATTTATATATTTATGAAAATAATGTTTTTATGTACAGTTTTCCTGTAGTGTATTAAGTATTGCACCCGTGCGAAGCCGGGGCGGGTCGCTAGTATCCAATAAAATATTGCAGAGAACCGAAATATCTGGATACGGAAGCGTACTATATTTAACAGTGGAGTGCAATAAGTTGAAGTGGAAGCGGCGCAACATTCATACACGCCGGTTATAGATGGAATACAATCAGTATGAAAGCGGTTTGTTGCAAAATTACCACATTTTTGACCGCTATTTTAAGAAGGCATTGCCAACATGAATGCATAGTTAATAACGATCAAAACAGTAGTGGTGGTAAATCACAAGTCCAAAACATAAAATCCGTTTTCTACCTGCCATTACGTGCTTGTATATTCGAATGATGTATTTTTTTGTGGCATTAAGTAATCAGGATTGTTAGCTCGCTTAAAATACGCGTGACCATGACAGATGCAGTATTCATCATCATCGGTTATTATACATCCCCACCGAGAGGCACAAGCTTCCCCGTAAAGTGTGTATTTCATAAGGCCTTAGTCGTCCACGCGGGCCCAGTGCGGATTGGAAGACTTCACGCACAACCTTTGAATTAGTTTTTAGGCGTGCGCAGGTATTTTCAAAACATTGTACAAACGTACATATAATTTGCAAAACACATTAGTACGTGGCGAGAACCTGCCCCCTCTAGATCGGAAGGAAACAGTCCACACCAACGAGCTACCGACGATTTATCTACTGTTAAGGTGGCAGGAATGAAAGTTAAGTGCTCACAGATACGGTCTACTATGACAGAGCGTCATTGAGGTGGACCAACAACTGATAGACAGTTATTATTCTTCGTCAAAGCCGCACCGAGCCCGTCACCAGAGACAACAGATGTTAGGTCTCTTAAACCCGTTTATTTCACTAGCTACAATGCCCTCACCCCGAAACGCAAAAGTTGCATAACACTCCTGTTTCACGGGACAATATCTGGCACTGCGGTGGTACCTTCCTAGACAACTCAGTATCGAGTCAACCACCTCGTTAACCTATCATACTACTTAGTAAATTTGTTTATAAAAGGATATTATTAACTCTCGCTTGTCACACTCATCTCACCATGACAGGTACTTTTGGCGTCTCAGTTACACTCTTACCAAGTGAGGTTGCTTGGTAAGCGATGAAACAATTTATCACGCGTGTTTGCCTTTGAACGCGTCATTTCCCTTTCAAAATATAATTGTTATTGCCTTCGCAATTTCCTCCACGTTTTCTTACGTACAAACGTGTACTCGTATATCAAATTTCAGGTGATATATACACTATGCGTAAGCAATTTACGCGTACATATTTATTTGATAGGCCCGTTGCTAGTGACGGTGGCAGGAAATTTATGGTGGTATGCAATGATATAAAAAGTATAGATTCGTGATATGTTCACAAAACAACTGAAAAAGTGTTCCGAATGCAGCGATAGCACACATATATATTTCTAATGAGTGTACATATATATTTTTCTAATGAGTGAACATTTACCTAAACAAAGAGCCGACAACTGTATCTTCTTTGGCGGTTCGTTTATGAGGCACGGGTGGCTACCTTTATATATACAGAATACCATTGGTGGTATGCAACTATTTAGAAAAGGATTTCTTATTTTTGTGAAGGCTTTTGTAAAAGTTATGGGTTTTACTAGGAGGTAGACTCGATACTGAGTCGTCTAGGTACTACCGCAGTGCCAGATATCGTGCCGTGAAACAAGTGTGTTATGCACTTTTGTATTTTGAGATCAGGTCACTGTAGCAATTGAGTTTTCTGGGTATAAGTGACCTAACATCTGTCGTCTCGGGCAACGGGCGCAGTGCGCATTGACAGAGAATAATAACTGTTCAATGCCATTTTGTTATGGTCAAGAGTATCACTTACCGTCAAGAGAGCGTTCTGACCGTCCTGTGTACTTATAACATAAAAAGCCGAGCTTAATGTGCCCTCCGAAGCATGAAATCTTCCATAATCGAATAATTAGGCCATCAAGCTTGCAATGTCCTAACCTAACTGGGAAATATCGCACAATTTAACTAAACTAATTAAAACCTCTAAAGTCATAAGGACAAACCTAATACCAGGAGAGTTACCGCCATTTCTTAAAACAGTATTACTTTAATGTTGCATCAGCGTTTTTGTACCAAAAAAGGGAAAGGGATACTGTTTTAAAAGATGGCGGTAAGCCCCCAGCAGCGTGAACAAAACTGAACTCTTAATAAACAAAACATCCAATACCACATTTTTCCACACGTGGCTTAACCTCGTGTTTGATTAAAATACAAATACACTTTATTTGGTCCCTAAAATTCTGATAAAAGGGCAAGAACAACGTACTCCCAAAAGGGATTTGGTACAGCGCTTCAAAAGCCTTGATATGTAAGCAGCTTAACAGATTAAGAAAAATGGCAGTACACGAACTGAGTTTAAATATATGTTGTTCCGTATATACAAGCAAAAAGATAAGCAACTTGAACTAATTTTTCACTTTCTATCAAATTTGAAATAAGTGTTGTTTTTGTGTACCAATTTATATGTTATGTAATATGTTATATTTTATTCTCTTTTATTAGTTTTAAATAAAATGTGGCGTGGCGCCTACTTCTGAGTGCAATAGTTTTAAAAATTGTAGATCATTATTTTGCGATGCTGTTTCGCTATCTCAGCTAATAACTTAATGCATCTTATACACTTAACCAATAAAACTGATCACAAATATTTAAACAAAAAATTTCATATCTTATTATACTACAATAGATATAAACTTTGAAATGGAAACTTTTACATAAAACGAGTTTTTTAAAAGAGTATTTTATAAAAGTACATTTTTCTAGTAAAATTACATCGGCGCCAAAAAGGCAATTCGGCAAGTTTCTTGAATTCACGTATCCACGTAATAAAGTAGAAAGAAATATTTATATCAATTGATTTGCAATACGTAAGAGAAATTACTCAGATGAAAAATAAGCATTTTTGACTTATCTATTTCGGGTTCAATATATTTGGATGATGTATTTGTAATTGATTTCCCATAAAACACAAAGCTACGTCATGTCCTAACTTCAACGATTCCGCAATGTTTAAAGACAAAAGTCTTTGAAGTGGCAGCGGGTTGGCTCGTATATCGCAGAACCGATGGCCGTTGAGCAGACGAGTTCTGGAGTGGAGACCGCTTCTTGGCAAGCGTAGCGTGGACGCTCCGGCCCGATGGAACGATGACTTTCGAAAGGTCGCTGGTAGAGGCTGGATGATTAAAGCGAAGGTCCGGGATATCTGGCGCAAAATGTGGAAGATCTATGTCCAGCAGTGAACTGCGATAGGTTGAAGAGGAACACAAACACTCACGGTTTTACCACACCGTCAGGTACTCTAAAGGAGTTTACCCTCTTTCATAACAGTCGAGTGAAAAACATTCGAAAATGTAAACCGTTTCAAGCCAAAGGTTACGCAGATTAGCCATCCACTCGACTTGTTCAAAACCGGCTTTCGCTTTTTGGTTTTTTTCTTGGTAGATAAATAAGTCAATCAGCATTAGTGACGATTGGTTGGTCGCAAAACATTCGCTTTGAAGCGGTCGTTAGTATATAATATTTTGAAAGAAAATTGAGGCTTAACTTTTTTCTCAGTATAAAAATTGTAGCGAAAATATAACTAAACCGCACTTTGAAAGCTTAGGAGAAAATACCTTTGAGTGATCATTCAATAAAATATAAAAGTAAAACGCCGAATGTTAAAGTTGATTTATTTGACATTCATAAGTTAGGGGGTGAATTGAATAAATAATATGACTTTTAACAAGGATTCAGTGAATAATGTATATTTTACTTACTACATACTCTAATCTCACTACCTTTATGTTAACCTAAATAATGCTTAAGTAATTTTTTGACCGCAGATAGCTTTGCTTTTGGCTGGAGATGGCTTTACAGATTCGACGTCGACGACCCATCTGGTGTAGGAAACGTCGGCTATTACAACTAGGGTTCTGGGTACGATCCCCGGGCAGTACAAACATTTGTGTGCATGAATATGTCTGTTTTATTGGTCTGGGTGTTTTCAATGTATATTTACAAAAAAATATATGTATGTTAATTCGTTATTCATTAATATAATTAATTTGAACCTTTTGCTGTCGAAACGTTTGGACCGTGGGGACCATGTGCCCATCGTGTATATCGGGATTTAGTAAAATGTGTAGCCGAGTATAACAGGTGAGCGAGTAGGTGCCTTTCTTGGTCAACGTTTAAGGTTGGCTATACAACGCGGGAATGTTGCCAGCCTTATGGGTACCATGTCACAGACTAGGGACAGTGATTTGGGACACCTTTTTTACGTTTTGTAAGTTTCTTAGTTTTTATTATTTGAATTAATTTATTTTGTTTAGTTGATAAATAAATATTTTGGTTACATGCCGTTGATGACATGACAGGCTCCTTAATTCATTAATTTGTTGTTATAATTAATTTGTTGTTGTTTATTCGTTGTTTAGTATCCATACAGGATAATTCTTAGTTTGGGGCTAGATAGCGCTGCGTGAATGGCAGCGTATATTTATTTTATTATTCATTGGACGAGTGATAAGCACAAACGGGCCAATCTTCAAATAGCTGTGCGGGAAGGCCTGTGATCTGCAGAAGGCAATAATAGGCTGATGGTGATAGTGCTTTTAAATTTTGACGACTAAGGCCTAATCCACCCTATACGGGTAGGCTCGTGCCCCTCGGCGGGGACGTTTAATGAGCTGATGATGATGATCTCAACTAATTACAATATATGGGTCGTCGATTAGTTAATTTAATTAAATGAGTTCATTTACTTTTAAAGTGGTCACTGGAAAGCTTAGTAACTCTAACAGTCGTAGCCAACTAACTCTATGAATATTTTAGTAGTCTACACCAGTCGTAGTAGTTGTAGCAATTTCGTAGCGAATGAGCTACCGGGTTTTGTGGTTCAATCATTTTGTGGCGTGGAAGCGTAACTTGCGTCTAATTTTGAGATGGTTTATGCCAACTTTAATGTGATTTTCTTAAAATTTGTTTCCGCTTTATAACTGTAAAATGACTTTAGTCTCTTACGGGTTAAAGTTTAAAACGCCTCGAAATCTAATTGGGATTACCCATTTGTGGAAAAAAAATTCGCTGGGTACTGTTTATCATTAATTAAATAAGGGTCCAGGAATATTACTGGAAAATCATCATTAACATTTTTCGGAAACCCATCCGAAAACCTAGCACGATCATAAAACTCCGCACTACTTACGTAATCTAACAGCCATAAATATAGTTTATATTAAAACTTCTTAGAGCGTCGGTAGCTCATTGGTGTAGACTGCTGTTTTCCTATGTAGAAGGTGTAGTTTCTAATCCCGCCACATACCAATGTGTATTCAAATTTTCGGAATTATATTTACATTTATCTGACAGTCTTACGGTAAAAGAATCCTCGCAAGTTAACCTGCGCCTACAAAGAGATTCAAAGGTTCTGCGTGAACTCGGCTAATCCACACTGTGCTTGCGTGGACGACTAAGGCTGTGCACTCTTTAGGAATATGAACGTGCCCTCCGGTTTTAATAATAATGATTAAAACATAGTAAGAAAACATTAATAAATTCTTCTTTGTATTTATGCACGTGTATTTAATACCTTAATATTTCAATAAATATATTTACATTTACGAATTCCGTTTCCTCAAATAGGTTAAAGCGTTCCAGTAAAATCCGATCTCACCTACGTGGCCTATCACATTTCGCTTCAGGCCTTTTAAGCTGTCTGAATGTCAGGCAAAGTTATTTTTAAAACGCCTTAACCCTGATCTCCCACGTTTACAACCGTACACAACAGTATGCAATTCAAAAATAATGAGCTTACGTCTCAAATAAAAGTATATTTATAAATTTAGTTTGGTCAACAGTTGTTACACTATTACATGGGTACATAAAACTAGTAAATAACGGTTCACGCTAAATGCACAACTAATAAAAGACAAACACAGCGTACATATAACTTTTGATTCTTAGTGTATAATAAAAATATAACATTTATGTGGGATCTTATTTTGAATCAAAGGCAGTATTAAAACGACACACTTTACTTATGAAAAAGGCATAAACTACGTTTTCATTGCACGTTCTGACTCTTTCTATGAAGAGCGTCATGCAGATTTGTTGATTTTGCGTAAACGGGCCCAAAATCTACAAATCTACATGATAAGTAAAACTAAAAATCGCAAGTTTTTGAGATGTGCCCCTATAGTATGAAAGGTGCGATATCAAATCTATTTATTGAATCGGACTTAAAATTAAGATAGACAACACTTGTAGTGTTATGTAGCGGAGTTGACGCTCATGCCAAATGTTTGTTTATATAGAAGCGTATTTTAATACAATCATATTTTTACTTTATTGCAGATACAAAAAATATAATATATCTCCAACAAGTTAAACCCGCAATCTCTCTCCAGAAGATTGAGGTGGGTTAATTTTTGTTTGTTTAAAATTACAAGAACTTATGCCGTTTCGCGTACAGTCATAAATATAATTCATGTTATCTTGTTTTGTGGGTTACAAAGTAAGGTTTTTATACACGTAATGCGAGTAGCACGAAACAAAATCACTTGCATGAATGGATAATAATATCCCACTGAAATTCACACAGCGCCATCTCGCCCAAAGTGTGAAGCCTGTATTATGGGAACGAAACAACGGATAAACATACTTATATATATTTTTTTTGTAAATACATACATATTATACATAAAAAACACCCAGACCATTATAAACAGACATGTTCATGCACACAATTGTTTATACTGCTCGGGGATAGAACCCGGAACCCTTGGAGTTTTATTTTGTATGCTTTTATCCAAATAAAGTATTTCTTTCTTTCTTTCAATTTGCTCAAACTTTACCTGACAAGTGAGACACTTGAACATTCTCTCGGAAATATAACAATATTTATGTGCCAGCCAACTTCACATCGCTCACAGCGTATTGCGTAGCGGACTGTACATTTGTCCGTTGTAAATTCATAAGTCCTCCCGGCGTGGACGCCGGCCACTTGGGTCCTCATAAGGTATTCCACAACAAACAACTTGAATAATACAACGTTCCAATTCAGAACACCATGTGTATCCACGAGCAACCGCAGAAAGGGGATTGTTTTACAAATAGCAACCTTGTTAACTGAAGTATACGACTCTGTTTGCTATTTATTCAACTTCAGTTTCTGAACTGTCGATTGTTTTAAATGTTTGCATCTTAAACAAAAAGCCATCTGGTATTAAGTTTGGTAGGATAAATGGCTTTCGTTTTAATATACGTAGTTGTTATATTAAAATAAAAGATTAGATTCATTTTTAAGCTGGGATAATGAACTCAAGGGGAAGGTTGAGATTAGTTTTTCTAAAAGACAGAGGAGTCTCTTGTTTTCTTTTTATTTGTTAAATTTGCAGGTCTTACCATTTAAACCAGGCTTAGTCTTCTATGTAATCAGTTATTTACTCGTAAACAAAATAACTATAAAGTAACAAAATCTCTCAAACTTCAGGTTACTAGAAAACTTACTCGTAGTACTAAAGTGGTTAGTCATACTTAATTGTATCAATTCACTAGCGACCCGCCTCGGCTACGCACAGGTGCAATGCTGAAAATAGGCACGCTGCCGCCGCCCCGGCTGGCCGGTACCGCTACAAACCTCAAAAATAACAGTATTTAATGGGTGATATTATACAAAATATAAACCTTCCTTTTCGATTGAAATGAGTACTTTATCTATTCAAAAACACGTCAAAATCCGTTAAAAAGTTTTAAAGAATTAAGCATACATATGGGTGTAGGGACAGAAAAGCAACTTTGTTTTAAACTATGTAGTAATTATCTATTTCATAACTCGGTATGACTTTTCAATTGTAACATATGACTCATTACAACTCCAGTTTCAACTTCCACCAACTAGCCGCTATCGCAATCAGCTAGGCTTTCTGACCGCCAATCCGAATGCTGAATCCACTAGCTAATCTTTAAATTCGGTCCAAACTGAATAACAATGATCAAAGCCGATTATGTGAAAATAGACAACCATTGTACTGGATCAGTTTGAATACAACACTTTCCTATTACGAAGTTGCCGAGTCGCCCGAAAAGGATTAAAGTTTTATCATAAACCAGTAGAACGTAGTTCATGTGTGCTACTCTAAAGCTCTCTGTCCACTGATGTGTAGAGATATGGAGATTTTCTATATTACGAAGTAAACAGAACGGTTAGGACTCTAACCTGATGGTATGTAATACGCCTGACCATGATAGAATAGCATTCATACACCGATAGACAGTTCTCCACCAATACCGCATTGTGCCGTCATCCGAGACAACAGATGTAAGTTCTCTTATACCCGGTACTTTTTGCTTTCTTCTTTATCTATTCTCACATCATCATTCTCTCTTCTAGTCTTAAGGCTTCAAGACGCTCCTTCTAATTTGGACAGGACTTCACTGGCAACTTAATAATTCCAGTTGTGTTTCGCCAATTGATGGAGGTTACTTAAAGTCCAAAACATACCCTGCCCTAATAGCACCACTATTATCTTTCGCGTTTATATGACGCTCTTACGGTAAAGGAAAACGTCGTGAGGAAATATGCTTCGCCTGTGAAGACATTCATTCGGTTATACACCCGTTACGAGTTGGCTCATACGGTCGGTGGGGACGTATTCTGAGCTGATAATTACTTTTAGCATTTTCGGGTAAGCTCGTGCTCCTCCAATACATGACCTCTACTTATATAAGTTGATGATGAAGATTATAATTCCAACCTAAAATTTTTGCATAGCCTAAACTCATGGCCGTTTATAAAATACGGAAGGATTCTAGCTTACAACAAAAGCTTGTCACAATACCGCCAGTATTTGTATGGGAAACATCAAATATTATGACATTTGGCTCGCATTTGTTTACCGAGACGAGAAAAATCTGAAAATATACATGGCTTGCGTAGTAAAATAGTACAAAAACCGAAAATATCAAAAGAAAACTAAACAGGGATTACTTATCGTATGTAAACGAGGATATCGTTTCCCTAAATATTTCTAGTTTCAAACAAAATAAATTTACCATAAATTAAAGAATATTTTTTGTTTAAATGACAGCTGCTGACATTTCAGGGACAAATTTTATGTATTAATGATATTCCGTCCGTATTTTTATACGCCCATGTCTCAACCTTATGATTTTATTACATGTCTCCATCACCACCGATAATTGAATTAATAACATCAAACAAAATATTTGCTTAGAAGATAATATTTTTATATGATGATATATATGATCCGTATGATATATTTTAAGATCTATTAGCTTGCTTACAGCTCTGCCGTCTTATTGTACTCTAGTAGACAGACAGCCTTTGGAATTGGAAGTGCATGTTACATTCGAATTGAGTAAATGTAAATATAGAAACCAGCTTTTGAAATAGTATTTACAAAAAAAGGATACGAATGTTATGCGAAAAAAAGTACGCATATTTAAACGAGTACTTTTAAAACACAACCACGTCAATAAAAAAGGGAAAATCAAAATCTACCACATTGTGCCAACATAACAAACTTCATGGTAGCAAGAGACAAATTTTAAAAAAATATTGAAGCAAATGTTATATTAAGGTAAACTTGTACAGTTAAGCCTCAAAAAGGTTTCAGAATTTGTTTATCTCCCGGCTGCAGTACGATAAAAGTAAATAGATATGTGTATATATTTGCACTATATGAGCTTGTAATCGTTTTCAGTGGTCATTTCATCAGTCGGGTTTATTATCTTATTTTTCTTTCATGTCAGACGTTTTAGAATAGATATTAGTTCAGGCTGCCCAGAGCATTTTGCTTTTCATTTTCTATAAATTTTACTTTTAAGTTTAATATTTCGTACAATACATAAATGACAACAGAATATGCGGCCTTTAACAGTACAAGTCAAAACAAAATGTGACGTAAAGCCAAACATATTCCGACGTAGGTAGTAGAAATATTACATTATTCTGTATTTTTCTTCAGTAACAAACTGACATATTAAACAAGTTTATAAATAACCTTGTTATATCTCAAACCTCGTCTTAGCATCATCAGGATTGAGATTAAAAGCGTGCTCTGAAGTAATAATACAATAACGGATATACCTTAAGACGTGACGTTGGAGCAGTGTTGCCATATTTTCCGGGTAAAATTAGTATTTTCAACTTAAATAGGGTAAAATATATTTTTATATTGAATGGTAACTCATGTTTACAGTTGATAAATTGCGAAAAACCTGTAAGTTTCTGCGATTATACTCTATGATATAAATAAAGACATACAATCGTAATCGCTGAATGTCATTACTTAGAATTCTATAGATCCGTTATAGTTTTTATAAGTAAAGAAATTCTTTTTGTATTATTCTGTGGACCTTCAGTACGCGAATGATTTTTAAATCTATAATATTCAACTATCGTAGTCACTGCTGGACATAGGTCTCCCCCATTCCCTCGATCATTACATATCCCGGTCCTCCACTTTTCTCATCCAGCCTCCACCAACAACCTTTCGTAAGTCGTCGGTCCATCAGGCCGGAGGCGTCCTACGCTACGCTTGCCGAGACGAATGAATGATTTTAATTCAAAGTTAAATGGACAAAATGAGTTAAACGAGTTTGTGAATTTATTTAAAATGTCTTCCATTATGACTGACGGGACTTGATGTAGCTCTAGGGTTCGATATCCGGTCCGGATAATTTGTGGAAACTTTTAATTGTTTTAAGAAGCAATTTCATTCCTTGACTTTATCTTGATAAAGGTCTTTAGCGAATGTATTTATTCTTATAAGGAAATGCGAACTTGAGATTTTATTATTTTTCATCACGATAAGCTTTATCTATCTTTAAAAGATTACCAACGCAAAGGCTAAAGCCCGCTGTATTCTTTAAATGGTTTTTTAAGTGTCTATTTAACTATAATCTATGTTCATTTTATTGCTTGTCGCATCGTTGAGCTTCAGTTGCAATATTAATGTTACAATATAATAATCCAATTTGGGAGACTACAAAATGTTACCTAACGATGTATACTAAGCTTGTATTTTTTTACATTTCTGTGTGCAGTAAATAATTATTTAACTATTGTGCAAAGTTTAAATCAAAGCCTTATCTATTAAAAGTTAAGCACTTTTCATATATAAACATTTGGCTTGATGAAACAACCATCAAAGAGTTATATCTACTATATTTTTGTTATGATATCATACAATCACTCAGCTAAGGAGCATGACTTCTTCATTTTCATAAGTTCAAGAGGCTCTGGCGACCAGAGGGATCTGATTCCGGCTGGGAATCCTACGTCTATCGCAGTATTATAACAAACATTTTTCATCATCATCAGCTCATTAAATGTCCACCGAGGGCAGAGCTACCCGTGTAGGGTGTTAGGCCTTAGTCGTCACGCGGGCCAGTGCGGGTTGGACGACTTCACGCACAACCTTTGAATCTCTTCGCAGGCGTGCACAGGTTTTGTGTTGTGTTTTCCTTCACCGTAAGAGCGTCGGGAAACGTACATATATTTTTCGAAAATTCGAAAACACATTGGTACGTGGCAGGATTTGAACCTCAGCCCTCCCGGTAGGAGGGCGACAGTCCACACAATTGAGCCACCGACGCTCTACAAACATTTTTACTATCCTATATTCATTGTGGAACCCAATATCGTGTATTTGTAAGCGAATCAAGAACTAAATAAGTCACGTTCACATCAATCTGCTAGAAAATTAACCCGTGAAAAACCCATCGCCATTGTTGGCAACATTTAGAATGGCCAATGAAACACCTTGTACATTTTAAGTTGTACAATAGAATGTAATTCTGTGGTATATTGGACTCGGTGATTTAGCATAAAGTTATCGGTAGAGGTTATAGTGAAAAGGAAAACACGAGTAGCTAAAAATATAACCATAGCCGCTAATAATCCTCGTTCCTAATGCGCAACGCAAAGGAATGGAACTCTTTGCCTCCTTATGTATTCCCCGATCATTAATACCTGGCCGTCTTCAAGGCAAGAGTGAATAGGCTGTTTCTAGGCAGGCATGATCCATCCTCGGCCGCATTATCACTTACAATTATTTGAGATGGCGGTCAAATGTCTGCCTATAGATGATAAAAAGACACTCTCACAGCGCCATATAGTCCCAAACCAAACATTAAGCCGATAATATGGGTACTAAACAACCGATAAACGTAATTTTCTTCAACCTATCAGAGTCCAATGCTGGACATAGGGCTCCCCTATTCTGCGCCAGATATCCCGGTCCTCCACTTTTCTCATTGAAATTGTTGAAATGAGTTTCGTCTGTCACATGACATCTTTGAGATTAGCTGCCGCACGGCTTCGATATTCTCCTGCGTCATGGTGATTTTTGAACGACCTGCACTGAAGCTAGAGAGCCTAAGTTGAAATCCTCAGTACCATCGTTCTGCACTCCTAAGACATGGTGCTGCATCACTAAACACAGAAGTGATCTTCTCAAAGTTGTAAGTAATTATCGGATGCTTTTCCTTAGGTAATTTCTTTCTTACTACCGACTTGTCACTTTGAGTAGACGATACTATTAAATTATTCGACCAATTTGAAAACATTCATTTGTTTCTGAATTCTTAATTCGAAAAGACGAACATGGCATAAATGTCTTTTTTTTAATAATCGCGGGAAGGTTGGTAAACAATGCGACTTAACTTTTTTACACCGCCGCTTATCATAGCACCAAGTTCAAGCTTAAAATCAAGGTAAAACGGCAAAAACCACAAGGGCAACCATAAACTTTGATTAGATTCAGCACCGCCCCGTCCTCTGCACATTAGAATGCGTGAATAGCGGCAAAGGTAATTGAATTTTCTAGGTCGTCGCTCCGTGATTTGGTGTACTGAGATTATGCATTGCCGGGACAAATCTAGATTGTAAATTGATTAGCTTGAACCATGTGTAAGGTATTTTGACTGGATACCAAAATGTAACCTGTTTCCTCGGATTGAAGTATTGAATCGCTATAAATGCGATTATAATGCTATGTATAAATATAAAGAGCCAGCTTAAATTTACCTCAATTAAAGTGATTTTAAGCAGAGGACTGGAATATCTGGCGCAAAATGGGGGAGACCTATGTTCAGCAGTTGACTGCGAAAGGTTGAATAGGAAAGAAATGATTTTGGCAGTTTAATAAATATTTTGGAGCCTATTACGTTTAAGTGCATTTAATTAGTTTCTTGGACGTAGGTTTGGTATCAACTTTTCTTTTTTAAATTATTCTGGATTTGATATAAATATTCGACTTAATTTTCGGTGTGGTTGTGTTTATTTTTTTAAATAAAAAACAGTTTCAATTCAGGTTTCTCATTCTTTGAGGAAAGCGCATAACATTTGTTTTTTCTTAATTAATTATTAAATTTAAACCAGTAAACAACGTCCTGGAGAGCATTCGTAACTTTATGTTCATAATTTACGTCATCATTGTCATGGGAATTAATGAAAATAATAATATCAGCGACGTGTAACACTTACAAAGATTAAACATTCGGAAAAGGACCTCTGTGCTTTTTGGCTTCGGCCCCACATATGCCTTCCAAAGGACCCGGCCACTATTTGGCCCGTGAATCTTAAGGATTTCGAAACCATAGTAATAAACTTTTATTGCACATAAAACATACAACAAGGGAAATCATAGACAAAACAAAAAGTTTACAAATAAGGCGGTCTTATCGCTAAAGAGCAATTTCTTCTAGACAACCTTAATATAGTGCTATGCATGCATGCTATGCATCGGTGAAAAGAATCATATTCTTAGTTGAATTAACTATATCATTGATAGGTATTTAAATAATACTCATGTATACATTTAGTATATATTAGAATTCTTCGTCTTATACGTAAAATGAAAGAGGAGAGTTAGTAGAAGGATTATTTTTCTACAATCAATTTTATTCTCTTCTTTTTTTGTAGAGTGTCTGAAAGAGATTTCCTCGAGGTTATAAGAAACATTTCCGTTGTTATAATTATATTTAATATTCCACTTATGTGCAATAAAGACTTTCCTATCTACAACTAATATAATGAGTTACCAGAAAAAAATCGACCTCCATCAGCCTGCGCAGCAGACAGATATATTTTTTCCTTTTTTACGAAGTTTAAGCCGGTGGCGAACTAATGTAGAGCCCATTTTGACTGACAGCTAGCACCAATTAAACAACTTTTAACGATGGTATTCGGCGAATTCCATAGATACTACCTAGCTTACTCATTTTCAATACGTCACTCAAATTTTCCAGTGACTTCTCAAGGCTTTTCATCAAATATAAATCTAATTAAGATACTTGACAGTATCAAATAACAACATTCAGCTTGTTAGACAAATACTTGATAACGCCAGCTCGTTAACAAGCAAAGTTTTGAATTCAATGCAATGAATGTCATAAGAAAATCTCAAGCAAATTCTGATAAAGTTCTTAGCATTTTCCAATTTCAATATATTTAAGTATTCTCTGGATATCTGTCAAATTGGATATGGGGTTGTGGGTGCAGACTTAACTTTCTATCTTAGGTTTTTTATTATTATACAAGCTGTTTCCCGCGGTATAACCCGCGTTGTAAATTCAATCAAGATCCATAGTCACTTGGGCTCTGGCAGAATAACAGCGCTGCCGTGTCTGTCCACTTCTGTTTAATATTATATAGCCGCACAGACACGGCAGCATAAGCTGAGACAGGGCCCTTTTGACCACAAAATTTTAATTAATGTTATATGTTCTTACTTTTTTTTAATATCTCTTTTTAATTGTTTTGGTTGTATTGTCCTTGTTATGTCATTGTACAATTTTGAGGTGAAATAAATATTTTTTCCTTCTTTCTTTCTAAATTATTCTCCCGCAGTAGAACATAACCTTAAATCGCTTTGTTAAGTAACGCGACCACAACAGCTACCGCACGGTTAAACATTGCTTTATTTTAACAAGATAAAAGTATTGCCTAAAATAAAAGAAGCCTATGTTTTCCTCATTACATCAGCTACCTGCCAAGTAAAGTCCCTTCCAAATCCATCCAGCTGTTTCAGAGATTTCTCGGAACAAACAGACAGACGGCCAAAATATTTCTCTCTCTCTTCAACCTATCGCAGTCCACTGCTGGACATAGGTTTCCACTATTTTGCGCCAGATATCCCAGTCCTCCACTTTCCTCATCCAGCCTCCACCAGCGACCTTTCGCAAGTCGTCGGTCTATCGGGCCGAAGGGCGTCCTACGCTACGCTTGCCAAGACGCAGTCTCCACTCCAGAACTCGTCTGCTCCTAATGCCATCGGTTCTGCGACATACGTGACCAGCCCACTGCCACTTCAACTTGCTAATCCAGTGGGCTATGTCGATAACTTTAATTCTCTTACGGATTAAATCAAGCCATAAATAATCATTAGTCAAAATATTTGTTATTTCAATATTACAAACAGATAAAGAAGACTGGCTTTGTTCAATACATCAACATAGAAGACGGGACACTTACCATCAGGTGAAAGAACTAGTCAGGGTATTTTTTGCTGCAATGTAAAGTAGACAGTTCTACTGGATACTCTCTAGGTCACTTCTTAACAATGTATCCAAGGCTATAGTCACTTATTGGTGAATATCTGGTAGAACGTCGGTGGCTCAATGGTGTGGACAGCTGTCATCCGATCTGGCGGGAGCAGGTTTAAATACCGCTACGTATCAATGTGATTTCGAATTTTCGAAATTATATGTACGTTATATGACGCTCTTACGGTGAAGGAACTCATCGCGAGGAAACCTGCGCACACCTGCGAAGAGATTTAAAGGTTGTGCGGAAAGAAGACGACTTAGGCCTATTACACACTTTACGGGTAGGCCCGTGCCCCTCAGTCGGGACGTTTAAAGTGCTGATGATGATAATGATATATTATATTTACTGATACAAGCCTTTTTTAAATCTATCAAGCCAGTTTTATGCGAAGCAGTGGTGTTACTCCTTTAAATGCAGTAATCTCGACCCTAGCGGTAACCGTCTGATAATAAAAAGCTTGTAATACACCCGCAAAATTGAAACAAACAAAGGCCATCACGAATGCCGAGTGAAAAAAAAAGAAAATAAAAAGAAAACCCGGCAAAGGCTGGACGCATTACGTCTTCTACTTTCGCTTTCGTGGCATAATTCTCTTTTCAAAATGTCCCGCGCCGGATGCCACGCCCCCTTTAACAATGCGCCAGCGTTAGGTCAGTTCCGGTCCGAGGTATGTGTAGAATGTTTGTTTATGGTACAAAAGTAAATGGCGACGGGCGGTGAGACCGGGCATCGTTAAGGTAAACTGAAAGCTAGAAAGTACTGGCAATGTAGTATCAAAAAATATGTTATTTTTTTACAGTTAAATAGCATATTATTTTTATATACTCAATTTGTTGTGTGAGAGTTCTACACTGTAGTGCCTAGTGCGTTTATTTGATAATCGTACTATGTGGTTGACTCGGTACTGAGTCGTCTAGGTAGGCACCACCGCAGTGCCAGATATCGTCCCGTGAAATATTAGTGTTTCTATGTTCTATGTTACGGGGTTCGGTTTCCGCACTTAGTCCGTGAAGTGGACCATTGTGCGTGAGCCATGGCGGCCTTCTGGTCATAATATTAGTGTTTTGTTCTTCTGTGTTTCGGGACAAGGGCACTGTAGCTAGTAATATTACCGGGTATAAGAGACCTAAGTTGTCTCGGGTGATGGGCGCAGTGCGGCATTGATGGAGAATAATAAATTCATTTTCATTCGGTCTGGAATCCTGCGGTCACAGGGATAATAGAGGTGAGATAGGTATATGTGAATGTGTGTAGATATTTGATTATGTAATAAAATAAATGAACAACTCAACCAACCCTGGTTATAAATATTCAAACTGTTTTTCAGTATTAATCCTCACCATCGGCTCATCAAATGTCCCCACCGAGGGGCACGAGCCTACCCGTATAGGGTGATTAGGCCTTAGTCGTCCACGCGGGCCCAGTGCGGATTGGACTACTTAACGCACAATCTTTTAAATCTCTCAGGCGTGCGTGAAGGTTTCCTCACGATGTTTTCCTTCATCGTAAGAACGTCGGATTACGTACATATATTTTCGAAAATTCGTAAACAAATTGGTACGTGGTAGGATTTGAACCTCAGCCCTCCCGGTAGGAAGGCAACAGGCCACACCATTGCGCCACCGACGCTCGTTATTCTTTATTCATCATCATCATCATTTCAGCCTTTGGACGTCCACTGCTGGACATAGGCCTCCTCCAATATTGTCCACATGCATTATGCACCGACTTGCATCTAGCTCTCTCCGTCAGCCATAATCAGGTCATCCGGCCATCTTGTCATTCTAAAAATAAACTATATAAATCATTAAATTCAAAGAAACTCGACTGAACACCGATTTTCAATGATTTATAACATTGATATCATTTTTATGTCTGAAACCGCTTGCTGTCCAAATTTGTTAAAAATTTTCATTTTAGTATAAATTCTTTACCGACTTTTCGGGTTTTAATTGGATTTCTTTTAATGCTAACTGCATTTGGCAGTATATATATTGATATGTTTATACATTATAAATGTTTTCTTTACGAATGGATTTTCACTCCTATACACCCAATTTGAGCAAAGTAACAAAACCTTTATAATAATAAAACTAAACTGCGTTCATTTCATTCCCACATGAGAATTCTTGCTTTAATATTTATACTCTATTTATCGACGGGTAATTGTAAATAATGTAGCTCGCTCGAGAAAGCTATTAATTTGGAGGAAGCAATTGTTTCAGCAAATCTTCTGAGAATTGAGGAGAAATTGTACCGATCAGTAGAAATTGGAAATCGTTGGATTCATGTATCAAGCTAAAATTTTGCTTCGCGAAGGTTTAATTTCTGATTTGAAGAAATTCTTTGAACCTTATCCAGTATTGATCCATCGCAGTGAATGTGAACATAAAAAGAAGAATTAAAGAAAGGAAAAATAAATTGTTCAATACCATACAATACTAACTGTACCATACAATTTAAAAAAAATAATAACAAAATGATCAAGAACTAAATATTGTAAAATAAAACAAAAGTAACAACAACAGTGGCTTTAGTATATGTAATTAGTGATTATAGGATAGGACATATGAGCTTAGAAAATAAGGGCATAATTGACCACATGCTCTAATATATAAAAAAACAGTCTTAATAAACGACGCGATCTTCCATATATGAATTTTCTTGCTGAATTCTTTAATGTAAATTAGTTTCCCCAGACTGAAGCTTTTAGATTTAAAGTCCCGCGTAGTAATCCCCAAAATCTAATAACGCCACTCTGTTTTTTTGTCAGATGTCATGGTGCCAATGCCACTGTACCCTACATTTCAGATTATTTAAAAGTTAAAACGCCATTATTGATATCGTCCATGACTCAGTCACCTATATTTAAAATAATAATAATAGCGACTTTACAGCGTAGTGTTCTTAGAATATAGATCAAAATACTGCTTCTACAGTTTGATGAAAGATCCATAATTCTAGTTTACATACCAAATTTTTCAACCTAACTTATTATCTAGACAATAGTTTCATAAAAATATAATAATAAATAATAATAATATTTATTTATTTCCAAAAAAACAAAGCAAGTTCCATAATAGATTTCACGCTTATACAATTGAGGGAGGCGCACCCACCTAGAGAGTAATAGGTTAGGAATTTTGTAAGACAAGTCGGTAGGTAGTTCTAACTTACAAACTTATCATCTTATCAATACTTACAACCATATTATTAATTCACTAATTTGTCATTTCTTTTTTGTAACTTTACCGTTTTACCCAAAATTTAAATTCTGAACACAAATACAATGTCTCGGTTTACAACCGGAATCATTATTTAATCAAGCAGAAATAAAGATAAAAATTTCGTATTTTAAAAGTTTCACCCGACTCTCTTGATCGTAAATTCTCGAAACAAAATTGACCAGAATACAAATGACTTGTACAAACTGGTGCTATTTGTACATTTTTAATTGTAGGATCAGAGTTATAAGTCGAAGTACGTGCTGGAAACAGGAAAAAACAATTTCGAAGGGAACAAAACGAGGACCTATGTATTTATTCTGAGTATCTATTGAGACGGTTCTTCAATGACCATTGAATTCAGTTTCATCCGTTCCTCAATGACAAGAAACTGTAATTTTGTTTTGCCTTTTTTATCTCTTTTGTATATAGATATAATGCCTGTACACACAATATTGCCTTGATCTGAGTATTTTTTTCAACCTGGTAAAGTTTACCTAGAAGTATATATATACTAATAATAATGAATAATTTTTTATATCATTAAAAAAATATATAATGTATCTAGGAATAGCATGAGCTTGACTAGTCTGATTATGTTTGAAACTATACATACAAATAGAATTGGAGTGTGTGTCTGTAATATAAATAACCGTTTTTACTTCATGCATATCTGAATACATATACGGTACATACACCAAAACAATTAAATTCATAAAAATAACAATATGTATATTTTGCTACCAAACCAGGATTTTTCATAATATTATGCTATTTTAAAAAGATTAAAAAGAATATAAATTTTCTAAACGTCACACTTCTAAATGCCACTTCTAACTATATTAACATACTTTTTCTTGATATTTCGGAATATTTAATTATCAAAATCTACTTTTGATAAAGACGACGCCAGGAAAAGAACTATAAACTATTTTTGGTATTAGCTATTTGTTTACGTTAGCTAATTAAAATCTGAACGACGTTGAACAACTGTCTCTGTCTAATATTTATTTGCTCAAATATGAAGATCGAGACAAAGTCACATATCTCAAAGTCAATACAAAAACTATAAATTTGACGTCGAAAGAAATTACGACATTGAAGTACGCAGGCAAACTTATATGTATATCGTCCCTGAGGCAAGATAAAACTAAGTAAAAATAACTTCAAAGAGTTACAATGTCACAGAAAATGTTAATTTTATTTGAATTTTCATTCAGCTGTCAAATTATGCTGTGTACATGGTTTATCGGGAGAAACGAAATTTCAGAGTGTAGGCCACCTAGACGGTAATTTAGACGCGCACCTAACGTATAATTTGGCATGGCAACACAATTCCAATTTTAATTGCAGTCTTATTTGTGGTAACACCAATTATTGTGGGTCCGTTGGGCGATCGTTGTGAATGATGGTTGCCCCTACCAATGGTCAATTCAATTGTTACGATTAAATTATATTATTTTTATTTTTTTTTCTTTTTATATTAAGGTACTATTTGGCGATGTTTGGTCGTATAGAGAGGCAGAGAATGGCCTCCATACACATTGTACACCGGTATGACCAGTCTCACACAAAAAAAACTACCTGACCCGACAACCCTAGATAGAATACCATGGCGCATAAAAACTAGGAGAGCCGACCCTAATTGCGGTGGGAAAATGCAAAGGAAGAAGAATTGGCGATGTTTGGTCGTAACCTGAAAACCTTGTCAGTGTTCGTAAGGTGGGTTTAATTTGGGATTAGTATAGTTATATATATGGTTTAGTCTATCAATGGTTGGGCTGAAGGTATACTATCCATAGCATCGACATTTTCAATACTATAGATAATACCGATAGTATTGCTTCTGATTATTGTTAAAACTATCGAAAGTATTGATAATATTGATAATATTCGTACTATCTACAGTATAGATGATTTTCGAGGTCAACTATCGATAGTCAAACTATCGATAGTATAGATGACTTCCGAGGTCAACTATCGATAATCAAACTATCGATTGTATAGATGATTTTCGAGGTCAACTATCGATAATCAAACTACGATAGTATGGATGATTTTCGAGGTCAACTATCGATAATTAAACTATCGATAGTATAGATGATTTTCGAGGTCAACTATCGATAACACGGCAAGTCTGGGTTGTAAGTCAAAGTACTTTTTGTACAGAAAGTCATTTTGCTCGATCTATAACTTATATTAGCTCATTTTGAAATTTCTGTTCAGTGTTTCTTTGATTCAATGTACTTATTGATGAAACGTACCATCAATGTATTGTACTGTTGATTTCTTGTATTTACTTTCACTATTTGATTGAATTTTTCCTTCCCATTAATGGATCTATGGTACAGTATTCAGAACTCGTTTGCTTTAATGTGGTATTCAGCCACCAGTTGAATCGCTATGGTCATTCGAATGCTAAGTTTGTTCGCTTGAGCCTTTGCTATTCGGCAGAATAGACCCCGAGTAGAGGAAGCTTGGGTTGCAAAATGCATGTCTTGACTACTGACAACCCAGTATACGTCATTTTATCATCATTAGAGCCTAACTTATTATTATGCCTACTGCCCGTGATATTCCATTGCAAGACTCATACCACGATAGTGAAGCGTTGCCACTATCTGTGTAATATAAGTATTTTTAACAGTACAATTTTGAATTATGCCTAGAAGTCCGGTGGTGAAATGTGGCAGCAGGAATAAGTTTGAATAATACCTCTGAACACAGCCCGTGATATATGTTATAATGGTTATAGAGTGCCACATCTCTACCCAAAGGATCGAGCCGATTGATAATAACCGAATCGTTGACGATTTGAAAAAATAAAATTAAGAGTTGGAATATTAAATAAGTCTACGGCTTTTGAAAATTAAAAAGAAACCTATCTCGTGAACAAGAAACACAATGAAAAATGGTTCACTCTATAGAATTGTTGTGTTAATAATTTCTTTTCAATGCACGATCACGAGTCACTTGCTCAATACAAACTGGTTTCCAATTGATTACATTCACAGGAAATTAACTGGGTCGTACGAAATGAACATGTGCTTTTTCAAATTTGTTTTTACTAAGTCGTGTTTTTCATTTAGTTTTGCTTCATTGTGTTGAGGTTAACCCACCGGGTTACTGCAGACCCTTTCACCTTCCGATATTTAAGTAGTTATACCTCTTTTTCAAAAGATGGAAAAACAAATAATACTACTACCGGGCAGTACAAACATTTGTGTGTATGCACATAACTGTTTGTAATTTTTATTAATTGTGTTCCTTGTGGCCAAAAAATGTATTTTCTTTTTTTTCTATTTGTCTGGATGTTTCTAAGTATAATATGTATGTATTTACAAAAATACTTAGTTTGGGGGAGAAGGCGCTGTGTGAATGTCAGTGGATGTTTATTTATTATTATTCATAAATAATACAGCCACGGCTTAAACGGCAGAATAAGACTTCTTCTATTGACTTTGCTGTTGAGGAAAATTTAGCTGTCTCAAAATCTGTCTAAAGACATTGCTCTTTTATATTCGACAGGATGAACGCTAACAAACAAAGCTCATACTAAGGTGACCTTTGTGGTAATGGCCCTTCAAAGTTGGAACCAAAAGAGGGAAGATAAAATTCACATATTCAAACACATTAAAACTATTTTCTCTTTATTCCACGAACGAAACTTATTCGATCGAGAATCCATAGTAGTGGCTGCGTTGCGTGACAGAATTGATTATCACACCATAAACACACGGGGTAACTACAAACGGCGGGCGCTTTTTGTGCGAGTGCCTTTTAAGTTAGATTTACACAGCACGATTTAGCTTACAGCTGCGACGGTTGTCACGAAAAACTATGTAGGGTTTGAAAACTAATATTTCGGTTTTAAAATATGTGCACTTGCGGAACCAAACACGAAACATAATGTGCATTATGTAATGCACTAGTATGGAACGATACTAGAATAATATTGAAAGTTGAACTAGTGTCACTAAGTATGTATTATAAATAAAACTCAAAGCATTTTTTGTTCTAGAAATAAGTATTTTTTTCTTGATTCCGTACTCTAATTACTTCTCCTTTTTTTTGTATATTTGTTTACTTTTTCACTATAGCCTTTTCAATATTGTGGGTATTTGGTACCGCAATGCCAATCAAGTATATGGTTTTATTTTCCTTATCTTGTAAAGTTATGTCCAGAATATACATCATCAGACTATAATATCTACACGTAACCTGAACATAGTAGCATAAACTGTGGCTTTATATATCTCTTTTAAGTAAATTCTATTACTTAGTATAAAAAATATAAAACATTGTTTCCAATATTGCAACCACTGCACCAGTTTAGAATCAATAACTTTTTTTTATCATTCAGTTAATGAATTGTCCAGTTCGCTAAACTTATAGTAAGATTCGAGCTACATCTGATCCAATTATGAAGAAAATCAATGATAGTTGTTATTTTTCGACTACGCTACCCTGCGCCTGTCACTAGAAATGACAGATGATTGATGTCTACCAAATAATTTCATAAGCTAGTCCTGTTCTTGAAGCCATCCCATGAAACACCTTTTTTTACATGGGGTGATTTTGAGCACTACCTGACTAGAAGGCTCATTGAGCCTTCCTCCTTGTAGTCATTTATCTTAATAAATATCGAAAATTTTAGTATATGCACCTAGTAGCTGACTTATCATGAATTATAGTAATGTACTGAATAGCACACCAAATAGTGATCAGTCACCATCATCATTAGAGCCTAAAAAGTTAACCACTGAACGAAGTCCCCTAATGATTTCCACAGAGACCAATCCCTAGCAGTTGTCATCCATCTGCTACCCGCCACCTTAACCAGGTCATCCGTTTATCTGATTCGTCCTACACTTCGTTTCCCCATTACGCGAACGCCCCTCGAGAACCTTCCTTCCCCAGCAACCATCGGTTCTAAGTACTTTGCGCCCTGCCCGCTGCCACTTCAACTTGCTAATTCTGTGGACTATGTCAGTCACCCTAGTTCTCCTACGGATATGCGCGTTCCAGATTCTATCGCTTAGGGAAACACCTAACATAGCCCTTCTCCTCAACACTCTGAGCATCCTTGAGCCTGTTCAATAGGCCCTTTGTAAGCGACCACGTTTTGCTTCCGTATGACATAACTGTCAACACACACTGTTTAAAGAAGACCTTCTTCTTGAGACACTGAGTTATTTTGAACGAAAAGATCTGCCTTAACTTTCCGAACACTGCCGCTTCAACTTGCTAATCCTGCGGGTTATGTCGGTCACTGTTGTTCTCCTACGGATATACTAGGATATCCTAGTTCCTGATTCTATCACGTAGGGAAACACCTCACATAGCCCTCTACATAGCACAATGAAGCAACCTTGAGCCGATTTTAGAGGCCCTTAGAGTCCTGTTTGTAACTACTGACAAATACAACATTAACGTTTTAGCTTATATAAAACATTTAGAAATTCCGACAGTTAAAACTTTCGTTTTGAGTTAAATAATGAGCATAGTTACGGAACTGAATACGATTTGAAATATGCAGTGCGCATTGCTTAAATGCTTTATTTGTATACATGAACGTTTTGTATAATGTAATTTTGTTGTTCGTTTATCATTTTTACATTTTTACACACAAATAAAACTTGTAAAAAATAGTTAGTAATATCCAGTACTAGATATCATCTCGTGAATGTAGGAGTGCTATGCCATTCTGTATTTCAGGATGAGAGTACTGTAAAATTACTGGGTAAAAGAAACCTAACATCCGTTGCCTCGGGTGACGGGCGCAGGGTTGTTTTGACGGAATATAATTACTACATTAAATTCCCTTAACACTGGATCTGTCATAACCAAGCGTATCACTTACCTACAGATGAGCGAACTGACCGCTCGTTCACTTAATGAAATTTATTTATTTTATTTATTTATTTAAACTTAATGCACCATACAAAAATACAGTACAAGGGCGAACTTAATGCCTAGAGGCATTCTCTACCAGTTTACCACAAGGCCAATAATAGGTGCGGTAAAAAAAAATTAATAAAGAAACTTAAAAAAAAATAAAGAACAAAGAAGGTTTAAAGACTTATACTTAAAACAAATATATATAATATACAATAAAATAGAAAATACATATTAAATATAGACAATATACAAATATTAACACATATATATAAATAATAATATAACAAATATATAAAAAATAATAAGCAAACACATTAACTATTCGAACGAAAATAGTCCAAAACTTTCCTTTTAAAGGAAGCTTTCGTACAAGATGCCCTTATCTCTATTGGTAAGAATTTATTTATTGAAATCAATAAATAAATTCCTATCCATTGATCACAATCACACAGCGCCATCTAGCCTAAATTGAGCGTAGAGCTTGTAATATGGGTACTATGTTTCCAAAATATATAATAAAATAAGCTACTTATATACAACCTTTTGTAATACATAGAAACACCGCCACACCACTGCAGTGCCAGATATCGTTCAATGAAACATGAATGTTATGCGCTTTTGTGTTTCGGGATGAGGTCATTGTAGCTAGTAAAATCACCGGGTATAAGACCTAACATTTCTCGGGTGTCGGGTGCAATGCGGCGTTGATGGACGATAAAATCTGTCTATCGGTTGTTGCTATAATTCAATGCGGCTCTGTCATGTTTAGGAGTATAACTAACTATTAGGTGAGCTTCCTGACCGTCCTTAACACTTTCGCCACTTTTAAAAATATGTAAAATGTGAATAAATAAATAAAACCAATACAAACAAACATATGAATGCACTCAACTGGGCCATAATAATATGTTAATGATTGAATCCTGATAGGTATATATTATTTAAAAAAATACAGTTACAAATATCACAAAACCAAAATAATAGTGATACCGATCACGCTCCACGGCGCTGCCATGAGTTTGAGGAAGGTTTGAAAGCTGATAATTCTGTAGAATTACCATAAAAGGTAAGCTCAGGTTGACTCTAATTCCAGTATCCAAGCCACGGATGAAGAATATATAAAAGGTGCAATGCAAAGAAAATATTTAAAAATCAGACTCGGTGTGATTCCGTATGGTTCTTCTTTTTTTTTCAAACTAAGTACTTCTGTTAGCAGCTGTTAAGGCCATCTGCTGCTAACAGAAGTATCTGTTAGCAGATGGCCTTAACAGCTTCAGCGGGCAATTGGCGAGCGCAGATGTCTCCCAGCCTACGTCGGTAACGAGTACGAGAGTACTATGCATTACATTAATTACGTATCTCATGGTATTGAGATTTCTTGGAAGCATACACGGGCGGGAAATGCTCCGTGGTGTAATGCAAACGTTTTCTCGTTTAGATCGCAGCATTATTTCTGGTTGTGGATCCAATACTACGGTAAAACCACGTAGCAAAAACCATTTTGTGCTGTTTCTCCAGTATGGTTTGGACACTGCAGGCTAAATCACCTGTTTGTTCGGAAGTAAAGATAATTCATTGCTTCGGAGAGCACGTTAAGCCGTTCAGTGCCAGCTAAAATCTTGGGATAGTAGTAGTTAATACTTACCAAGCCGCTTTGGGTCCACGTGGTGGGTCATATCTCAATCTCCTCATAGCTATGCTTTACGGTTAGGCCTGTGCCCTGCAATTAGACATTATAGGCTGATGATGATTATACGCAGGATTTACTGAGCATTTGTATGCGCTATCCAGCTTCTTAATATCAGCAATACCTTATTACACTTGATATTTCCTTTATGTAGTAAGAGTCGACTGCGCCACGGACGCGTCACGTACAACAAGTGACAATTATGACACAATCTCGCAGATAAATCGCTGGAAATACGGTGGAGGGACAGGAATATGTGACTACCTTTGTTTACGTACCAAGTAATAATATTAAAGAGAAAGATAAGTTTATGTACCTAGTATACTACGATTATATTATTGTTATCTGGCGCAAAATGGGGGAGACCTGTGTCCAGCAGTGGACTGCAATAGGTTGAAGAGAGAGATACTGCGATTAGAGTAGAGCGTCGGGGGCTCATCAGTGTAGAAATATTGCCTTCCAACCGGTGAAGGTTCTAATCCTGCCACGTACCAATGCGTTTTAAAATTTTCGAAATTATATGTATGTTCATCCGACGCTCTTACGATGAAGGAAAACATAGTGAGGAAACCTGCGCGCTCCTAGGAAGAATTTCAAAGGTTGTGAAGTCGGCCAATACGAACTGGTACGCGTGGATGACTACGTCTATACACACCTCATGGCTCGTACCCCTCGGCAGGGACGTATGCTGAGATGATGATAATAACTACAATTCCCAAAAGATGGCGGCCTTCTGCGTAAGATCAAGACTATTTCATGATAGTTTCGATCTTACGCAGACTACTAGGTGGTAGACTCGGTGCTGAGTCGTCTAGGTAGGCATCACCGCAGTGCCGGATATCATCCCGTGAAACAGGAGTGTTATGCACTTTTGTGTTTTGGGATAAGGGCACTGTAGCAATTGAAATTACCGGGTATAAGAGACCTAACATCTGTTGTCTTGGGTGACGGGCGCAGTGCAGCATTGATGGAGTATAATAACTGTCTATCAGTTGTTGGTCTCCTATAATGCCGCTCTGTCATGGTCTGGCGTATCACTTACCATCAGGTGAGCGTCCAGACCGTCCTGTACACTTATAGCATAAAAAAATAGTGAAACAATTTTATTGAGAAATATTGACAAATGTCTTGAGCGTAAACAATGTACATGAATTACTGCCTAGAAATAATCTATTACTAAACGAAATATTACTTGGCGAGAAACCGCTGGTGTCTGAGCCAATCTCATTATTATCTCCCTGAAATAGTAATATATAAAGTCCGGTAAAATATTTCTTTACATTTCAATACAAGTCAAAACCTTGCGCGATGTCATTACGATAATTAGAAACTAATACAATATATTAGAAAAACCTTTACCAAAAATAACTAGCAAACATAAGTACTCGGGTGAATTTCACCTTAAATTATTGATTTCATCGCTATTTATACACGTAATAAAACTGATCGGACCTTGATGTAATAGATTACATACATAGATGTATAAAAAACAACGGACGAAGTCTCGCTGACAACAAAAGTGTACTAAAAATTCGGCCTACTTTTGTATGTAAAACAACAGATATTGAGACATGTGGCTCTCATCTGTCAACCGAGGCAAGAAAAGAACATAATAAAATGGTGCAAAAATAAGTGATAAAAAGGATATTAAACAGAAATTACTTTTCATAGGTAAATGAACCATTACATATTTCTGGTTTAAAACATTAAAATTGATGAACAAAAATTATCACAAAATAATTAATTTGTCAATATAACATTATGTTGATTGCAGTCAGCAGCTGCTGTCATTTCGGGGTCATATTTAATGTATTAACTATCTAGTCCCCGCAGTATTTTCCGCGTTAAAAGATATTCTCCCACAGTAAAACAAAAAATAAAATTGTTAAGTCACGCGCCGCGCGGCCGCCGTACGGTTTAAACATTGCTTTATTTATCCTAAATTAAAAGTACTGTATAATAGAAAAGTAGCCTACGTTATTTCTTATAACATCAGCTACCTGTCCAAAAAGTCCTGTCCAAATCCATCCAGCCGTTTGAGAGATAACCCGGAACAAACAAACAGACACATGGACAGACAAATAAAATTTAAAAAAGTGTTATTTAGGCATATGTACCGTATATGTATTCATATGCATGAAGAAAAAAATATTATTTCAATATTACAGAAACTTCGATTTTAAATATGTAATAAATAATAGATAAAAATTTGTTCGTATTTCTTTATACGTCCATGGCTCCCTATAAAAAAATTACAGCAACATACACTTTGAAGTAATGAATGAATTTGGAACGGGCGCGCTATACTCGCTAAGTAGGATTAGTTTTATTGATTCCACGTTGATGTAATTGACGACTATGTCAATAAAGTAACGTAAGTTATTGATATTAGTAATTCGAAGGGCTTTATTGAATTTATTATTAACGAGTGATTCATACGAGTATGACGTTTGTTTTGTTCGATTATGGGTATTTATAAATGACCTTTAACAATAATACATTATTTTATTGCTAAGCTGTACACACAATAACAAAAAAACATATTACAAAACTTGCTTAACATAATTATAATCCATACATATAAAAAGAAACCGCAACATATTAAAATCATTCAGCTTTACATAGAGCGATAACTACAACAGTCCTATGCAATGCTGAATTTCAGCCAACCCTTCATCTCACTACGTGAGAGTTGTGTGGCACGTAGCAATGGGGGCTACTAAAGTTATATTCTTTCAATCAGTGATAGTAAACAAATATTATTTATAAATACCAGAAATAAAATAAAATAAGTCATCGTCATCATCAGCTCATTCGCATTCACACGTCCTCACCAGCCAGGAGACAAGCCCGACGTCACCAAGGAGACAAGCCCATCCGTGAAGGTTGTATAGGCCTTTGTCGTCCACGCGGTCCCAGTACGTGTACGTGCTGACTTCACGCACAACCTTTGAATTTTTTCGCAGGAATGCGATTCCTCACGATGTTTTTCTTTACCGCGTAATACGCGTTTAAAATAAACGACATTTTTATGGTTTGAACCTGCACCCGTCAGATCGGAACGTAACAGTCCATGCCAATGAGCCACTGACGGTGACGGAGACGGTCTTAGGAATCGAAACAAAAACAATAATTAAAAAATGTGTCCTTACTCATATTTGTGTGAGTCTCTCTTTGTATTAGTATGAGATTTCCTATGTATAACATGTTTGTTTTTACAAAGAACTATGTAAGTATGTTTAGTACCCATAACAGGCTAGATGCTGAGTTTTTGCTGCAAAGCTATGTGAATGTTAGCGGATATTTATTATTGTCATATTCCCGATTATTCGTTTTAATAGGTGTTTATAATAATGCGATCCTTGCTTGCTTCGGGCTAGATGATACTATGTTAAAATTTATCAATAGATTTCCAGACAAGTACACTAAAACATGTACCTGTACAATACTCACATCCACATTCAGGTATTATTATTAATATTTAATGTAAAATTATGTAACAAATTGTAATTATTATTAGTGTATAAGTAATAATATGTAGTTTTTTTTCAAGTATTTTTAGCAGCACGATTGTCTGTGCGCCTACTCAACCGGGCTCACTGAAAATCGGCGCCAGGGTTCACTACTGGGGTCCCTGGCTTATGCTGAGTGAGTCCGTTTGATTTAGGCATCGTAACACATGTTGTTTCTGTGTTCTTTGTGATTTTTTTGTTTCCTTATTGTGATATGCTCACATGTGATTGTGTTGCGGTGCATTGAATTAATGTTTCCTTTCTTTCTTACATGCCACACTCGCTCTTTCTCTGTACCAGTAAATAAAATTACCCATTTCATCGTATAAGAACACTTGGATCGCTGCATCCGAACAAATCTTGATCGATCAAACGTCAATGAGAGTAATCAGTACGGTAGATTACCTCCTAATTGATCTCCAGATTATCCGTTGATTAATAGCAATATGTACGCCGCAGATTGCTGGCGACAGCGGCGGACTTAGATGGATAGACATGCATGAACCTTCGGTATCAGTGTGATTAGGTTTGTTGAGTTTTTCTTCTATATAATGGACTAGAAAGCAAGAGACGAAATTAAGGCGACTATTAAGGGCTATCGAATAGTTGTTGAATATTTCAACTATTATGCTCAGTCCCAAAGTGAGTATCTAGGTTATAATATAAGGAAAAGTCTAAGATATATAAGAACGTCGATGGCTAAATAGTGTGGACTGTAGACTTTCAATCTGGAGGGCGCAGGCTCAAATCCTGCCACGTACCAATGTCTTTTAGAATTTTCGAAATTATATGTACGTTACCCGACGCTCTTACGGTGAAGGAAAACATCGTGAGGAAACCTGCGCACGCCTGCGAAGAGATTCAAAGGTTGTGGTGTCGTGAAGTCGGCCAATACGTAAGCTTACAAGGTGGAAGACTCGATACGGAGTCGTCTAGGTAGTGCCAGATATCGTCCCGTGAAATGGAAGTGTTCAGCACTTTTATGTTTCAGGATGAGGGCACTGTAGCTAGTAAAATTACCGGGTATAAGCGGGCGCAGTGTGGCATTGATGTAGAATAATAACTGTCTATCAGTTATTAATTTTCCTTCAGTGATACTCTGTCATGGTCGGGCGTATTATTTACCATCAGGTAAGCGTCTTGACCGTCCTGTACACTCTGTAACATAAAAAAATATGATAGCTTTCAAATATAGAAAATGGATTTTATTAAAGGAGACAATTTCTTAAGAAAGCGTTTATAATAATAATAAATTAAAAATCTCACGATGATATTTCAGCTTAGAACTTTAAAGATTGTACAAGGAGATCCGTAATGATACTAAGAATTCCTTATCCTCTTTTAGCAAAGACAGTAAAAATCCCCTAGTAATTGAATTAGCGTGTCCTTAAATTGATCGCTAGACTGAAACAATTTCGCAAACTTTTAAATTTCCGAAGCAGGTGTGTTTTGGGACACGTCAAATTTAATTTATATATTGCCTGAGAAATTAAAGTTTGTCTTCATCAGAATTGAGTTGATTTCTTCGTTATTGTATACTATTGTGCGAGTGTTTGTTGTTAGTTTAAGCATGCGTATTCGCACGCACGTGATACGTAAGTTTTATGTGCAATAATTTTGTGTACTTTTTCATACATAAAATTAAGGCAAATTAGGTTGCAAGGCTAAATTATCTGCTCAATGAATTCATGTTATAATTCCGTGTTCAGTTCCTATGGGTCGTACAGGTATCATTGTATCTATCCCAGGCAACAATTTCACATCATCATCAGCTCATAAACGTCCCCACTGAGGGGCACGAGCCTACCCGTAAAGGGTGCTTACAACCTTTAAATTTCTTCGCAGGTGTGCGCAGGTTTCCTCACGACGTTTTCCTTCACCGTAAGAACGTCGGATAATGAACATACAATTTCGAAAGATACAACAATTTAGAAAATACATTGGTACGTGGCGGGATTTGAACCTCAGCCCTAAAAATATTGTAAAAATATTCATTGCCTCAATCTGAGATCACAACAGTAGTATATTAACCAAAATTATCATACCTTCTGAATTAGAGACTAGAGATAAAATTTTTTGGTTACCCATCCACAAATTGACCACTGCGATTGTTGATTTTCTTCCATAATTTACAAGCACCATAGCCTTACGCTTAAATGAAACGAGTAAATTATCTTATAAAACATAGGTAGAGAGAGAAGCAAAGATATCGTTAATAAAACAATGAAATTTAATTGAACATTCAGCGTCAAAATAAATTGAACTAAATATCAATCTGTACAAATCACTAACATTCGTTATTAAATATTTCTTAATAAAGGTAACTTCATTACTTGTTAAACTTTATCGAATGATTGAGAAACCAGACGAAATTCTTTGCAATTCTAATTAATAGAGTTGATTGGAATATTAATTAAAAATCGAATGGCTGTGAGATTCAGTAGGTGTTCCTAGAATGGTACGTTAAATATAATATTTCAGTCTTTAGTAACTATAGCGT
The DNA here is from genome assembly GCA_019425675.1 of Leucinodes orbonalis. Lineage (NCBI taxonomy): Eukaryota > Metazoa > Arthropoda > Insecta > Lepidoptera > Crambidae > Leucinodes > Leucinodes orbonalis. Next base: position 63,010 of record PQWD01014338.1, read on the forward strand.
TCATAAAGTTAGATCTAAACAATGATGTAAAAAGTATAGATTCGTGACATGCCCACAAGACAATTGGAAAAAGTGATCTGAATGCAGTGGCAGCACACATACACATATTTCGAATGAGCGTACATTTACCTAAATAAAGTGCCTATAACTGTATTCTCTTTGGTGGTTCGTTTTTGAGGAACGGATGGCGTATCTACCTTAATATATATAGAATATCATTGCTCTGAATAAGAAAATGTAAACAAATTAATTAAAGTACTCGATTCCTGTAAACAAAAGACATCGTGCTTTTCGAAGCACGGAATCATCGTTCTTTTCGGACAATTAAGTGATTCAGCCTGCAGTCCCGGGAGTCCTGTAAGTGTGTCTGGATTCCCTTTCCACTTAACTAGGTGGTAGACTCGATACTGAGTCGTCTAGGTAGATACCACTGCAGTGCCAGACGTACCGTGAAATCAAAGTGTTATGCACTTTTGTGTTTCGGCGTGAGGGCACTGCAGCTAGTCCAATTACCGGGTAAAAGAGACCTTAACAGCTCTTGTCTCGGGTGACGGGTGCAGTACGACATTGATAGAGGATAACTGTCTATTAGTTGTTGGTCTCCTTCGATGCCGCTTTGTCATGGTGAAGCGTGTCACTTAACATCAGGTCCGTCCAACAGAGCGTCCTGACCGTCCTGTACACTTATTACATAAAAAAAAAACACTAGAAATATATTGTGTCTGGCGCCCTAAGACGTCATTGGCGTTGGGTTAACCAAACCAGGAAAACTTGCACAACATATTTTATACGGTGTCTGGAACCCAGACGGTTAATAAACCAGACGGCTTTTCGGTGGGTACAAAATGCGTCATGCACGCCGTACGTTCTCTGGGGTGGTACGGTGTGTGGGACTGACCACCTGCGCGGCCTCTACCCACTAAAAACCCCCACCGATCACCATCCTCCACCGGTATGGACTTGACGGGATTAACAATCGTAAACGACCGTCGTCATCCGGTGGACATGTGATATCCATCCATCTGGTGGACCGAGTGCAATGCAAGAGACGAACGCCCAGATTCGACTCTCGCTTCGGGCCACCCACGGAGGTATTTCCCCGTCATCCCACGCCGCCTGTGCGGCCGCTGGAAGACTCGGCCCGCGCCCGGGTATCAGAGCGCTCCGAGTGAAGTATCTTGCCTTGTTGTACCAGAGCCCAGATATCCGCGTCAAAGTCCCTCCCCCACAAGCCTAGGAGACCTGTCATCCATCGCCACTAAAAAGTGCCCCCCTGGATACAATCTCGGGCCTACGTTGCCAACGTAATACAGAGCGTGGAGCGCGAAAAAGTATCCCCTTCCTGAACCTAATAAGTCCGCCACCCCGCCACAAACATGTGGCCCACCAGAATCCCCTCTTGAGGCCAGGGTGCGGAGCGCCCGGGGTGAAGCCTAGGTCCAACCAAACTACAAAAAAATGCACTAATGCACATGCAATGCATGGTAAACTGTAAGCCTTTCCATATAAATAACTCTCACATTATCGAAATTAATAATTTTCAAAGCATTGGACTCTAATGTCTCATTTTTGTGATTTCTGCATAGCACAGATGGGGAGATCGGGCCCTAATCCATTACGCGGATCTTATGCAAATTAATGAATATTCATTACTATCATTATATGGAATCCAATAACATCATACTATCCGATGGCTTAAAGTGCCACTCGAAGCACAAAGTCATATTTCTTTTCATAAAATTGGGTAATTCGGCCTGCAACGAACCTTCAAAATAGCTAAACGTGACTTTAATGATGCGACCCCGTGTATTGGAATTAACATCTCTTGGATTAAGCCTCAATCTAAATAATGATCAGTGCACTTAGCCACGGATGCAGTAATAACAGTATTGAATAAAAATATCAAAGTATTGGACCGCAAAACAATATCTAGGCAGCTCTCTGGGTTGATATAAATATGAACTCTACATCAAAATAAATAAGCTGCATTTCTAGATAGAACGAACCCTATGCCAATATTTTTCCTGGCACAGATGTCTCTCATAATATAAGAAAAGTCATATACTACGTAACGTTATATGATCTTTACGTATTCTGAAATAAAATCTACAATTCAAATCTTATTTTAAAATGAAAGAACTAAATCCAATTGTACCGCATCCTATAAGAGAAATTCATCAAAAAGTCCAATAAAGATACCGCATTTGTCCTTTATCATACTTTCCAGTTTGAACTCATCTCATATTGTCGGTTCACGGAAGATTTCTTTGATTCTATTGCGGATCGCCCAATTACACTCAAAAAAATCTTTAGTGCTTTCAGGCACTCATTAAATCTAATCGCTCAGACAATTACGCGGGGCGAATCAAAGTGATTTCTGTATTTCCCCCAGAGTAACGTATATCACAGCTTGGCATAGGCAGAGTTGGCTCCCACCTGCACTCATTCGCCGCCCAGCCGTCGTGGAGGGCGGTCGTGTCGTTTCGTGAGCGCGAGTGGTGAATTCGAATATCGAATACGTGATAAAGTTCCAAGCCCGTGATATATGCTTTGACATTTTTACTTTTTTTTTTGCGTGTGCATAATACGACTCGAGGGACATCGGCCGTCGATGGGATACGAAATACGTGAGGACCTTTTTCTATTATGCTAATGGTATCGTTGTTTTTCGAAGGGTTTGCTTTTGGTTCGTTAATGCTAGGCATTAGTACGTGCTGAATACAAATAGGCGGAGTTACAGTATTTTTTGGTTGAAACGACCAGTATTCGTGGTGCTGTGATTTTTTTCATAGCATTTCGTTGGGTACGTTCGCAAAGTAAATTGGACTGTACGTATGCGGGATAATTTGGATGATGGGGCAGCAAAATGAATTGTTTGGACAATCAAGAAAATTGCTAATGAAATTAGGTTTGATAAATATTTATTACATGAAGAAGTGGTTCTAATCTTCATAGACTTTTTCGTAAAGTATTTCACTTTTATNATCGTGGTGCTGTGAATTTTTTTCATAGCATTTCGTTGGGTACGTTCGCAAGATAATTGGATTGTACGTATGCGGGATAATTTGGATGGGGCAGCATAAATGAATTGTTTGGACAATCAAGAAAATTGCTAATGAAATTAGGTTTGATAAATATTTATTACATGAAGAAGTGTTTTCTTCTTAGACTTTTTCGTAAAATGTTTCACTTTTATGAAAAGGTCTACAAAGTTTTTATTTTCCCATTAAATAAGTTCTTTAAGCAAGTAAAGCAATCTTAAAGAAGATTATTTATAAATATTGCAAAATGTACTTTTTAACAACAGCTACCTATGAATAATAAAATGGGGACACTAATTCAGCAGTGGACAGCTAAAGTTGAAGAGGGAAACATCAAGCAAAGAGCCATTTTTGCACCTAATATTTATATTTTTGAAAGTCATTCCCTAAGACTATTTCACATAGATAGAGCTTGAATTCATAACAGTTTTATTTTCTAATAAGTGTTGCTTAATTTAGGTTTTTCTATCATGACGCGACATTAAATTGTACTTTTTATTTATTGGCGTATGTTTTTGCCCTTCTTCTTCAATATAACAGAATATCAAACTTTTATGTGACTTGATTTCTTCTTTAGAATCAATTATTTGAAAAAGTATTGCGTTACGATTGTTTGATAAACTTTCAGCTCCTTCAAATCGATACAAACGTAGTATTAAGGTCAGTACAAATTAATGTAAAAGTAATTTAATATGTTGCCCTGTGATTATGTTTTAATTGTACCACTTATAAAGCCTGACCCTTGTAGTAGGCGTGTTTGTGGTTACTGGAGCAGAGTTAGCGTAAACTATGTCTTTTGACTGTTTTGTGGCCAAAGGGTAAAATATTCTAATTACTCATTACTGTTTATGTTACATTAGTTAACATGTGCGCTCGGATCCCTTCTTCGGTTGATTAAACCATAGTCGTCTTTTATACAGGTCAACAATTCTGATAATTTTAAAATGCGCTAAAAGTATCGCAATTGTTTTTTTATTATATTATAGCAGGCAACGAGCAATCGGCACATCTGATGGTAAATGACACCGCCGCCCATGTACATTTGCAATAGCAGAGGGCACTGAAATGCGTTGCCGGCCTTGCAAAAGTGAAATTTTGCAATCATTCCTTTTGTTTTATGGTAGACTTTTAATTGATATCATCTTTAGAAAATTCATTCTACTATATAAATACCTACCATTTTAATCAATTGACATTAAAGTTCCCAAATACCAAATTTACAGTTGGATTGAATAGTTTCGCAATAGTGTCGTAATGTGAAGTGAATTGGTAAAATTGAGGCTTAGCTTCTGTGTCAATTCATTTTTAAATTCAAAACTTTACTGTTCTGCTTTTTACGATTATGTAGAGTCAGATAGTTGACAGTAAACATCTCTGAAGCAGTTTTTTAAAGTTTCTGACGTTATTTTGTCAACCGGTATGGCAAATGAGATTGACTACTTAGTATGATTTAGATACCTATCCATATTACGTATATACGTATTATTTCAAGGATTTTTCGTCAATCGAGCTCTACATGCAGGTAATTAGATACGGAGGCAGAACAGTCAACTTATAAAAAAATAATCTAAAGAAAATACGTTGAAACTGATTTTTGTATGATTTAGTATTGAATCAAATCTTAACCTTTGTCAGTTGAGACAACTTATACAATAAATGGCAGTAAATGCTAATGATGATAATCAACAATAACTCAGATAAACTGTTCCAGGCACAAAGTCACTAAAAGTTTCGAAACTACAAGGTACTGCAACTTGCACATTTTTTTTACTAGTAAACTAGATTTGTCAATCCATTTTCTGATAACTGATATAATAAAGACGATTACCATTCATAGATCAGGGGGGTTTCCACCATCTCTTAAAACAGTGTTACAAAAATATTACTTAGTTTTTTCTGGTACAAAAATGCTGATTTATTATAACAATACTGTTCTAAGAGATTGCGCTGACCCCCCAGGTCTTCAATTCCGATAAATTTAAAATGCGCTACTGGATTGGTACTGTGTCTCAAAGTAAAATTTTGAACTCATTTGTTCTGTTTTATGGTCGATTTTAATTGGTGACACCTAAGACACAAGTTAAATTACCATTTTGAACAATTAACATAAAATTTGTACTAGAATACCATAAAGTTTTCCATAAATTGTACAGTCTCGTATTGATTTCGTAATGTTAACTCAAATAATGGAATTGAAGCAGTTACGCGTTAGCTATCTAATAAAGAAGACGCCAGCATAATAAATATGAAAGGGCACACACGAGTATAATGTACTACACGAGGCAATATTACTACAAAAATAAATAAGAGACAAAATACGTGACATTACGTCCTCATGTTATAAATGTAGTTATATTGAAACAAAAACATTGCCTCTGGTATTTTTCCTCAAAGTATATTATTGCTAACAAAATATCAACACCCTTGGGATTTCAAACCAAACGAAAGCTTCTAGAATTTGACAGACACCTGTAATTAGGTATCTAAAGAACTTTATAACTTTTGCTTCAGAAAAACAAATGATCGATCTAAGTCATCGAATTATTTATAAACCTTCCGCTCGTTTTACGATAATACTAGTTTAAGATGTTTTGGATGTTTTCCTTTCTGAAGATTTTGTTGAGATTATCTGCCACGTGTATAATATATAAGATTAGTTTATGATCTGTAGGTAATTAGCGAAAGCTAATACAACGACGAATAATACTGTCGACATTGACAGTCAGGCAAGTTGAGGAACTTTCCATATACACATTTTCAATACATATACGCATTTTAAAAATATCATTTCTCGGAACTCATTCGAAAATCAAACATTAATTTCTGATAGTGTACTATGAATCATAAAGGCATATCATATCATAAACACAAAATAAAAGAACATAGATCTGATAGTTACAGTCACAACAGCGAAAGGGTAATATTATCAGCGTGTGGAATCCAGATAGTGAAACAGCTGGCGGAGTTAACCGTGCAATCTCGCACCTTTGATACCATCCGTTTAACACGGTATACATTTTGAAAATTCCACGCAAAGCGATTTCGCTGCCGTAATTAAGGTGAAATTCCAAGTTTTCGGTTAATGAGTGTCAGTTAAAAGTATATGGAATAAAATGTCGTGGTTAATGTTACTACGAGCTAAATTTTTAATAAGGTTTTAATATGACTGCTATTTACTATCGTGAATGAGTCGTCCAATTGTTGGATATCCTCATATAACTAAATGGCCATCTGCATGCTATGTTGTTTGAAAGAAGCACAGTCTCTTTTGAATTGGACCAAAATATATATTTTTTAATGTTATTAGTGTACAGTACGGTCAGTGCGCTCACCTGATGGTAAGTGAGCCTAGCCATGACGAACGACATTGAAGAAGATCAACAACTGATTGACAGTCATTCTCCTCCATCAATGCCGCACTGCGTACGATACCAGAGACGACAGATGTTAGACTCTTATAACCGATAATTCACTAGCTACTCCTGTTTCTATTATTTTTGTAATTATCGTTATGTTTGTAAGTATCACTATCTCGAAAATTATAACTATTTACAAAATATTTTTAAAAATTACAATAATTTATCAAAAGTACTAATTTTCTTATGGTATTCCTGTAATAGTTGCACTTTTCCAAGACCGTTATCTGGTAGCGTACAATAAATAAGTCTTTAACATAAATATAAAGAGCATTGTTCGGATACTTTCAGTACACACCAGCAAAAGGCGATACTGTTATCAGCGTGTGGAATCCAGATAGTGAAACAGCTGGTAAACCCGTGCAATTGCCTCCACCTTTGATACCACCGTTAACATGGTATACATTTTGGAAATTCCCACCCTAAGCGATTTTGCCGTGGTAATTAAGGTGAAATTCCAAGTTTTCGCCAGTTGTTTCGTGCCAGTTAAATGTATATTGGATAAAATGCTAATGTCTTCGAACAAATAAAAAAAAAAAGATCGTTCAAAATTACTACGGTTAATTACTATATTCAATACGAACTTCAGTCTCTTTCAGTGATCGTTTCCGTACTATACGGACTGCAGGGACCTAAGATGTTTAATTAAATTAAATCATATTTATGTAAAATTTACCATCTTAGAGATCGTGTTAAACAGGTGTCGCCGTATCTTACTCGATTAAAACATTAAACCTGATGTAAGTAGACCTTTAGTCAGGAATTATACTGTCACAGACTGACAGTAAGCAAGTATAAACATGCATAATTTGTAAAATTAATTAAGTCTAAGTAAAGCGGTAGCTTTTAGCCTTTACCCAATTAAGGTTAACCAAGCGGCCGAGACGATATCTAGACATTGCCCTTTGCAAGGGAAATTGCAAAAAAGCTCTTTGAAACAAAATCCTTAACCAGCCATCCATCGATGTTCCCGTACACAGCCAATCTAAATCTCGTTACGCGAAACCGAAGTAACAAATTCGAATAATGGTTGGACAAGACACGTCGACGTTCGGAAATTCAATGCTGAAGTTTGTTTCGAAATCAAATTACGCCGACAATGACGGGTGTATCACAACTTTTCATAATATTGTGTTATTAACAACGTTGTTTTGCTAATCTGTAGTCCTAATACGGTGTGTGGAAAGGCGAATTGGGAATTGGATGAACGAAAGGTAAATATAGACGGTTCATATTTACCCAAATATTTTTAAATTACAAGGTTTTATTTTGGTTTTGGTTAGGTAAGTATACTTTTTAGTGACTTAAAAAGGTTTCAGGGATGTATTCGTCTTTCTTATGATTTTTTTATGTTAAAAAAGACAATAGCGATGTAATGTATATAAAAATATAATATAATCTCAGAGGTGTCGACTTATTCTACCGTTTTATTTATTTATTTAAATCTACAGTACGTAAAATAAACAGCTGTGATAAGGAAAGACGTACTTAATGCGTTACCATTCCAACTTTGCTGTTGTAACAGCTATACGGAAGTAATTGGACCTAACTCGATTATATTTACCCAAAGTGAATACTACTGTACATTGAAGGAGGCACGAACGAAAGTTGAGAGCCATCTGCGCTAAGGCTAAGTGCCATCAACCCAAGTATCAAATTTAAAAGAGGTTCTAGCGTTTCATGATTCGGTCCGAATCTTTAAAAATTTGATGTTGACTGAACTCAAAATGATATCTGAAAATCTATATTATAAATATTATGTATCATCATTTGGGAACATGGCAGTGCCAAGACGAGCCAAGCTAAGTGCAAGGACACTTCCTATCTTTTCTCCAAGTATTTCGTCGTTTTTTTTGAACTCGCATAGAGTTGATTTCCGATGTACCAGATAGTACATATTCTCAGTATGTGATGTAAGTAATAGATCATTAAAAATACAAATCTCAGCTGATCATTTAGTTCAAATCAGAAACTACATATTGGTATCAACTCCACGACTGTCACAAAACAGCGAAGCGATACATATTTATTGATATGTAGAATTTGTTGAAGTACGGATTGGTAGAGTTAGGTCATGTAGATTCAGAAGCTTGTATATATAGATCAGTTGTCTTTATCATAGGAAAAACCTTATGTGGTCTATTGGCAACATCTTACATAAATGTTTTTGAAGAGATTACTGATTTTAAAATATAAATAATCTTGTAAAGTGCGTGTATTATCTATGACTGTAGTCACAGAAGTTCAGCGTCGTATGTTGCTTCACCCTAGCTCATGCTGAGTGGTATAAGTGTTCTGTTATGGCAAATGTTTTTAAGTTTAAAGAAATTTCCTAACTGTATATTCAGCCACAGAAATAAACATTTCTTTCTATCTATATCAATACCTTGAACTATGCCACATAATATCGTATTCCTTTCTTTCGTTTTGAATTACAAAAGAAAGTGCAGCGTTTGATGAACACCTGACTCATGGTTTGAGATTATTTTTCTCGTGGTTATTTATTATCCAATATTTAACGAAGCGCCATCAACCCTTATTTTGAGCAAACTGCTAGTACTCTGAGTATTAAAGTATAAAAACCCCGTAACTTAAAACAGCTGTCATCTCAACAATAATTGCCATAATAATACCTTTTTATATATAACAAAAAATGGCATTTCAAATGGCAGTCAAATGTCTTCGATAAAATGGCTAAAATGTCTTCGAATAAAATGGCTTCGATAAAATGGCTAAAATAGCACGGCGCGTACAAACACCTCCCCAAAATACTCCCCTAGCTTCGCTCATATCAATCTAGATATATGTACAAAACCAGAACCGCATGCAAGCCCGATTGATGGATTCCTTCGAGTCGATCCTATCAAGTTAGACAAATGGAGTTCCGCGGAAGCGTACATTGTATACTTGCCTACATATAATTAGTCGGGGCTAATAATCATTGCCTCGGAGATTTTTGGATAAGAGCGGCCGTTGTTTAAATTTTAGGGAGTCGGGAGTGCTTGGGTGTATGAAATGGGTAGAGCTTTTAATCATATGGTACGAAAAGCAATTTGTTATCAAAACAAACTATAATTTAATTATATGGTACCAAAATACGAGTACGGTTTAAGTCTTTATATCTTGTTGCTTTGTATAATTTTGTTTCTGAGGAACTAATAAATGTTGTTTATTTTCTTTTTATTCGGAACAAAAATAATTATATAATAAAGACTTATTCCTAATAGTTTTACAAAGGTACTATTATGTAACCAAAAACATTCTTCAGGAAATAAATCTTAACACTAATAAATATGGATAACATACTTATACACTTTTCTTATTAACGTTATTAAATAATTTCTTCTAGTTGTTTTATGGTATGCTACACCAGTAGATCTTACAAATATTTATGCTGAGCAGATTACTTGTATACCTTAGCAAAGCAGCTGACATTCATTTACAATGGTTATAATATTTATAATGAATAAAAAAACTTAAACCAAACTCTTAAACATATTTCACAAACTTCCGCAAAATATTTACACATGGTTTCTATTAGTAACTTAATATGGTTTTTTTTCAAGAAGTTGTCGAACAAACAAATTGTTGACTGTTTAAACAGCGGTGACGGCAGACTACAATACAATGTTCACCACCCTTTCACTTCCCTCGGTGCCGTTGGTTGCGGAAAACATTTACAGATAACGTGTATCTCTCATTACACCTTTTATATATACTGAGAACTATAGCCCGCCAACTATACATGGAGTTTATGGCAAATACTGTAAAGTTATAAGTCTAGCAGTGGACTGACATGAGCTTTTAAAGTATAGAACGAACTTTTCGATATGACACATGCTGATAAAGGTCATCATCTGACTACCCGCCACAAGATGAAATTCCAACCTCATCATCTTAAAGTTGGCGTTCGGCTACAGTTCGATTCATGCGCAATTTTCTTCCACGAACTTTGCTAATATGAAATGACCTACCAGCAGCTGTAGTTTTGACAAATATGACATAGGGAATTTTAAGAAAAGAGCTTACTCTTTGCTAAAAGCCACCAACGCAACGGTGGCACTCGCCGTAGTTCATGAGCGGAGGTGAACACTTTCCATCAAGTGTCTCTCTTGTACCCTTTAAACTATGTAAAACCCATGAAGTTTCTATTCATAAAGATATAAGACTTATAGTAAAACATTAGTGACGCTCAAACCTCAGTATTTCGCATATATAACTAGTAAAATAAATACATTTTATGAAGTCATTCCAAATTTGGTAATTACACGTCAGTTCATTCCGAAGAGTCCTTCAGAGTAAAAAAGGATTGTTAAAGATATTGCAATTTAACGAGAAAAAATAACATCAATCAAAATGTCAAGATTCCCTCCCGATCCGTGACAAGCCGTCGCAAACTGTCTATTGCCATTGAGTGAATGTTTTTAAAGTCTTGCAAAAGCTCAATTGGGTAAACATACAGTTGCGAACAACCAATTATATTTGAATTTACGTAAACATTGTCAATTGTGATTGTATCGGTAACGACGACGTCAGTCTCGAATGAGGAAAATTCTTATTGGATGTAACGTCCTTATTTCTAAAAATAATTGGGCAAAATATGTTGGGCATGTAAAAATGTGCAAATATGGGCTTTTATTTCGAGAGTCCGTGATGTTAGCTTGGTGCTACGAGTACATTTTGAGAAATTGAATATTAACGTAGAGTCGAAACCGAGTCCACCACCTAGTTACCTTTTATAATAAGTTTATTTACGATATTCAAATCAAGAGTTATTTCGTATTCTATGGTATGGTCATACAGAGTCTAGTTTTCGACGCCCAAAGCAACCTCAACTTTAAACCTGTCTTAAGAATAATAATTATTATCGCATTCATCCATTTGGTGTTGCGGTTGGGACGTCGGCTTCTACACCAAGGGTTCCGGGTTCGAGCCCCGGGCAGTGCAAACATTTGTGTGCATAAACATGTCTGTTTGTAATGGTCTGGGTGTTTCTATGTATAACATGTATGTATTTACAAAAAAAATATAAATTTGTTTATCCGTTGTTTAGTACCCATACTACAGGCTTAACTTGGGGCTAGATGGCGCTGTGTGAATGTCAGTGAATATTTATTATTATTATTTATATTTTAAAAACTTCAATATCTTATTGTTAGCGAGGCATAGTCTTACAGTGTCAATATAGCTGATACAATACAAGCATACCAGTAATTGGAATCATTTTACTCACCTAAAGGCTCCTCTTACTTAATTAACCGTAACAACCGTAATTGTTAAGGCAATTTTAATTCTATAACACCTTTTCATTTGAAATCTAACGAGAATCCACTAGAGAGTTTCATCCCCCAAGTCTCTGTCCAGGTTTAATAGGGAGGAATCTTTTGTTTCTAACTTGAAATTGCGTAATGAAAACAATTTACGTTGCCTTCTCAAATAGCTGAACCAATTACTCTGGAAAGCCTTACAAAACAATTTTGTAGTAATCGGGGAGGGAAATCTGCCTTTTGAGGGATACGAATGCATTCTTACGTTTAAGGAGTAACGATTTATGTGAATATAATTATATGTAGAATTGAATGTTTTGCCGTCTCGGTGAAGTTTCTAGTTAAATGACGCATTTTGTCGATTCTTACAGGACTATCACTTGGTTCCGTAAAGTTGTATAAATTAAATAGAATTTTAATGGTAGTGACTAAGATCAAATTACTTAGGCGTATTGATGCGTGCCTTAGAAGGACTTAGTGCAACACATGCATTAGTAGGACGCAGCACATATTTCACTAGACCGTTGACCTTAACTACTTAAATAAACTAAATAAATGCACAATCTTACTTAAAAGTGTCCGCGGCAAAATTTTTGTCATCGCATCATCATCATCAGCTCATTAAACGTCCCCACCGAGGGGCACGAGCCTACCCGTGTAGGGTGATTAGGCCTTTGTCGTCCACGCGGGCCCAGTGCGGATTGGACGACTTCACGCACAACCTTTGAATTTGCATGAAGGTTTCCTCACGATGTTTTCCTTCACCGTAAGAGCGTCGGATAACGTACATATATTTTCGAAAATTTGAAAACACATTGGTACGTGTTGTGATTTGAACCACAGCCCTTCTAGTAGGAAGGCGACAGTCCACACCATTGAGCCACCGACGCTCTTACCATTGAGCCACCGACGCTCTTACCATTGAGCCACCGACGCTCTTGCATCGCATCAGTTGAGCAAAATTTTCATTCTTAATCACGTCGCTTGCTACATGTCAAAGTGTCATAGTAGTATGCACGTGCTTTTGATTTTGTACCCTTTTAATGACGCCTTAAGGTCAAAATTTAATGTCATAAATATAACAATAAATCAACGTATGTGTAGTTTATTGTTTATCTAAGCGTAGATGTGAAACTTTATATATACGGGTAATCTAAGATCGATAGGTTACCAGTAAGAAAAAAATAACGTCTAACTACAAACGTGACAATTAAAGTTTCGTGTATATAACGATTAAATCAGTTTTCCAACTAGCTTAATCACAAAACGCACGATATGTATCAAAATCATCACGATATTTTAACGAAGGTAGAATATAACGTTTACAAATGTTTTAAATTAAATCACATTTTCGAAAATTTTATGGGTTTTTACGAAATACAAATAATACCTACTAATTAATTTACAAACTTGGCAAGCGTAAGACTCCCTCCGGCCCGATGGATCGACGAATTGCGAAAGGTCACTGGTGGAGGCTGGATGAGAAAAGCGAGGACCGGAATATCTGGCACAAAATGGGGGAGAACTGTGTCCAGCAGTGGACTACGATAGATTGAAGTGAGAGAGAGAGAATCAATGTACAACTACTTAACATATTTCATTAATTGCTGAAACGTGTATGTCTAATACATAGTATTAAGATGGATTATACGAATCACCTAAAAACCACCAAACTCAAAGGTTACGGCAAATTGATTATCTTTGTTTATGTATAGATAGAACATTAATACTATTAAACTACAATACGTTTACGAGTACTTGAAGTGTGATATCTAGCTCGTTTGTTTCAAATTAATACGAGTGCCATTTCATTTATAATCATTAAGTATATTACTAGTGTGTGGTTTCTCTTACGATTTTCCCCCGCCGTTAGCAAATTGCGATTAAATCCGATTACAAGCGAACTCAGGGAATAAACATCTACAGCTCTGATTCGTACTATATTTAGCAGAAATGTTATCCACTTAGCAACGACACGTTATGTTTATTTGCTAAATTAACGAACACATGATTTATTTAATCATTAATGCAGCGATAAGATGTGATTTCTTAATATAGGCAGCACTTTGACGACCTATTTTTAACCGACTTCAAAAAAGAAGGTTCTTAGTTTGACCTGTTAGAATGTATGTATGTATATTTATCTCACGATTGGCTAAAGCAAATTTAATGCCGTTTTCATAAAAGTGTTTGTTCCATTCATTAGTGTAATTGGTAGATACGTCGGCTACTACACTAAGGGTTCGATACCCGGACAGTACAAATATTTGTGAACATTTTTTGTATTGGTATGGGTGTTTCTATGTATTTACATAAAAAAGTATATTAGTATGTTTATCTGGTTTTTGGAACCCATATTACAGGATATGCTTAGTTTATGGCTATTGGCGCTGTGTGAATGACTGTGGATATTTATTTATCATTGACATGTCACGTTCCAGACCTTCAAAGATATATTTGTTTCAAGTAAAAAAATATATTATAAAAAACCCGATAAACAGCCTGGTACTCATTGAACCCTAAAATAAGTTTAGGAGTACCTATATACTTCATTATTCATGATTATTTTAGTCATAACACGAGCTTTGCGGAAATTTTTCGTCACTACTTTAGGTTGTCCTTCAATACTCCTCATTTTTGTGCTATTTTTGCTAATCCGGCAAGCCACGTCGGTAATTTTAGTTCTCTTAATTAATTTTGTTACATATTTTATACCTACTATTTTGATCACGACTTCTTAACTATAATAAATACTATCAAGCCAAGTAATATAAGTAATATATGATGTAGTTAAACACTCTGTACTGTATCAGGCGGTAAAACTATTTACCAGGTTACCAGTACACATAAAAAGTGATGTTTATCATACACGCTTTTGGAAAACCCTAAAATCCTTCTTGTTGGAAAGGTGTTTGTACAGTGTTGAGGAGTTATAGTAGACCTATACTATTTATTTAAATTGATATTGTGATCACAAATTAATTAACTATTTTATATTGTCAATTCTAATTTCTGTATTATATTATGGTGAAATTCTGTATTATATAGGTGATCTTTTATTGACTGTAATTTGTAATTTTAAAAAAGCTTGTAACTTCAAACACAATATATATTGTTTATGAATAAATGAAATGAAATATGCTATGCTATGTGCTGTTATGTTAGGTGTTTCTGTTAGCTTGGCACGTTGAAGTCATTACATTATATTTGTAAAACTAATAGTTAATTAAGAAAAAATGTCCTACTCAAAATTGCAGCGCGCTTATTACAAGGTCTAAAATTTTTTGGTCCACCAAACTACTGTACCTACATTATAGAGTAATAAAGATTTGAGTAAGTGGCAGTGGGCTGGGTACATACTCGTAGTTCGTAGAACCGATGACAGATGGGGCGGAAAGATTCTCGAGTGGCGTCCACGTAACGGGAAACGAAGCATAGGCCGACCCCGAACCAGATAGACGGATGATTTGGTTAAGGTGGGAAATAGCAGAAGGATGTCAACTGCTGGGGATCGGTCCGCGTGGAAATCATTAGGGGGACCGTCCGTTCAGCAGTGGACATATTTTATTAAGCTGGAATGATGATGATGATGATGATAATGATCCTACTAATAATATTGAAACAAAAGTTACTTATAATATATTAAGATGGGTGAAAGTTACTTTTTGACGCATTAGCGTTCTTCTTTTTTTTTCACATTAGTTTATAGAGCAGAATTACACGTACATATTCGGATTACCACAAGAACAGCAACGCGGGTAAAACCGCAGCGCAGTATTAGTGTTTCATCTTCTTTGACTCATATCTATGACATAAATCAAAATCCTTCCATGCATTCCACAGAACCCTTGACCTGTTCCTTTCGCACATCGATCCAGTGATAAAATGCAACTCATGTCACATATTTAATGGAACGAAAGAGTTACAAAGGAATCGCTTAGCCCTTGGCACCTAAAAAATTGGCCAATCGCGAGTCTGTATCAACCGTGTAGGGTTCCGTAGCAGCAACTAACATTAAATAAAGTATTTTTTATTTACTTAGGCACCTACTACAGCTTTAATATGAATAATAGTGGATCACCGTTTATGACGTATAAAAATAAAACTACACACCAGAAATCGTTCAAACTTTATTTCGTTGTTAGATTTTATGGTAATGTACATCATATATTTGTTTTTTATTTTATCAACCCCCATAGTTTAGAAATTAGAGGGGACAATTGTTTCAACTTTGAAAGTGTGTCTCGCGCAAACCATTCTATTTAAAAAAATATGTATAGGAAACCTCATTCTCATTTTTTAAGCTCTACACATTGATACCCCTCACAGGGAGGTACAATGAGAAAAATTTTTTTGAGTTTCAGTTCAATGTATGGGGAATATTAATATTTTCAAGTTTCTTGTCAAAACCTTATAGCGGTTCACAAAATACACATACTTACTAAGTTTGAATAGTGTAGTGTTCATAGTTTTGCAAAAAAAAGGGTGTGACATACGGACGGACAGACAGACAGACTAGACGAATCTAAGTGTTCCGTAGTCTATAAGTTTTCCATTTGGTTACGGAACCCTAAAACTGTGCTCTAGCATCTCACGACATATATTACATTTTATAGCTTTATTACCCTTTCATGTGAGGGGCTTCGTAAGGTAGCTTCGCACGGGCGGGCATCCTTCACCCGATTGTGTGCGGGTTCGTCTATTGTTATTTTAGGGTACCGTATTTACGGCCGAGATGTGGATCGTATAACGGGTTACGGTGTTTTTGATTAAGATTTGAATTTATATTGCTGGAGTGGGGTGGCGACCAAATTGCGTGCTAAGACTGTTAACACGTCTAAGAGAACTAATGTCGCTGACTTGGCGAACAAAGAGATGAAAGCTTTCAAATGTAATAGCCCAAACCTTCATTGTTCCAGATTGAGAGCAGTGTGAAGCATGATTTAGTACCTAAGCAAATAGTTAACCTACTATACAATTAACTATACCTTTAGTATTGAAATAACGAAAAATGGGGGTTCAGTAAAAATACAGGATGATTTTTGCCCTTCATTCGTCCCGTGTTTTTCGCATGTTATTTCATTGTCAAAACACCTTTCTTCTAAGTTCATCAAATTTAAAGTCGGTCAGTCGTGACGCTTCACAGGAGGCTGGACGCCGCGACAGGTATCAACACGACGAGAACGATTCTACAGACTGTAATAGTGAAAGTGCCAACCAACTTGACATGGAACAAAGATGATAGAGGAAAAAGTTTGAGCTAGGTGTATAATTAGTTATCTAAAATAAAAAAACGGGCCTCGTATGGATTGGTAGAAGTCTTCTTTTTATCTAAACGAATATATGTAACGTAATGTAAATCAAAATGCAGTGTAATAAACTCCAAAGAGAATACAATGTGAGCCTATAAACGTAATTAATAGTCTAGATTTACCTTTAATGTCAATGTTTTACAGGTAATTTATATTTTCTTGTTCAATCCTCATTTTATAAAAATCTATTAAAAGTCCGAAAAAAGCAGGAATGTTACAGATAACGTAAAAACTATTTTGTATAACTCAAATAAAGAATTGAATTGTTATTACGACCAAGGTCAGATTTTTTAAACAAAGTGACATATCATCTACAAACGACAGCATTGATGCTAAAAAAGTAACAAGAAGACGATGTGTACCCAAAAAATGGGAAGATAACCACTCCTCAACTACTAGCGAGTCCAATCCCAAATCATAACACTTACGGTAAAACATCGACTTGTAAAAACACGCTTCTATATACACAGTTCTATACTATGGAACCCTTGTTCTAGCACCGTGAAGAGTCCTTTTCAAATATTTGTTCACTTTTGGACATGTACTTGATCAGTTTTACTAAGAACTGCAATGTTAAGCGACAATATCTATACTTGAATTGGCTCGAAATACGAATGCAAAATTTACAGTCTTACTTTTGCTGTAAATATTATATTTGTCGTAGTTAGGTAACAAATTTTACCATCTGGCCCTGAGTTAAGGAACTTGCGGATACTATGGGTATAAATACACATACTCATTTATAATACACACGTTTTATACGAACATGTCTGTCATGCACACAATTTTTGTACTGGCCGGAGATTGAATCCGAAACACTTGGTGTGATAGCTGGCATCTCCATTATTCATGTCGTCAAATAGATAGATATGTAGACGATCAGAGTACTTACTTGAATAAAAGTAAATAAGTTGTTGACATAGGTCATCATCATGAGCTAATTAAATGTCCCCACCAAGGAGCATGAGCCTAACCACAAAAGGTGTATAGGCCGTAGTCATCCACGTGGTCTAAGTGGAGATTAGTCAACTCACGCACAACCTTTGAATCACTTCGCAGGCGTGCGCAGGTTTCCTCATTTTCCTTCACCGTAAGAGGGTTGGGAGATAAACGTACATATAATTGAAAAATTGCGAATTGACATTGGTACGTGGCGGGGTTTTATCCAGATCGGAAGGCAACAGTCCACAACAGTGAGCTACCGATTATCTAAAATTTGGTTATTACTGCTTGAAAAGCCTGGAGTAAGTGTACGAGCTCATTACCATATCATTTTATATCATAAGTTTAATTATCAATATATCAATTTATTTTCTCTATCAAATTCTATCATTTCTATCAACTATCATTAAAAGGTGTACCTTACCCGTACATCTTTTTGGTCCTTCGAGCCGGATATGAACCAGCGACCTATGGATCTACAGTCCACTTTACGAATCTTCGAAATATATATCGTATCAGATTCTTCAACTTTCAGTATCAAACGTATATTAGACCAAATTTAGACTCACCGTGGAAGCAGAAGCTACTATACCTAATTTAAAAACCAATGCTTGGTACAGTACTATGAGAGAGATTTCTATAATAGCTTCACTATATCATTTCCGGCCAAATAATTTTGATTTGAAAAGCTTTTGTACGACAGTTTTCCGAATCCACATTCTTTATTCTCACGGTGAAGTTGCGGAACTTATTGTCGAAGACTTTGCCATCTGCAACTCGATTTTGAAATGTTTGTCAATAGTTTTACTCCTGGTGTTTGACATCAGCGCTTTTAAATGCAAAGGAAGGTGTTATGGCAGATATACGTTTTACATAAAAATAGAAAAAAAAACCATTCGAATGTATATTGGAGTTTTTGGTTGAAATTATATTATGGGTTTCATCGGTGAACCGGTATCTTTAAAATCTACTGGATAACACGAGACTCTAAAAATAACAAACGTCCAAATAAAAATTGTAGTTAGCTTGAACCGGCTTAAGCTAATATTTAAGCAATTTTGATTTCAATACATTTAGGTTCATGTTTTTTGTATTTTGTTTGATGTAATCATCATAATCCTAGACAAAGTATTTGGTGTAATGGTCGAGACGTCGGCTACTACACCAAGGGTACCGGGTAGGATCCCCGGGCATTACAAAGATTCGTGTGCATGAACATGATTGTTTGTAATGGTCTGGGTGTTTCTTTATATATGATATATGTATGTATTTATAAAAAAGTATATGAGTATCTTCATCCGATGTTTAGTATCCATAGTACAAGCTTCACGCTTCGCGTAATAAGGGGATATTTATTATTTTCTTTATTATTGTTTAATGAAATCATGATTATCATTATATCAGCTACAAAATGTAAGATCTGTGCTTGAGTCATATGCCAAATTACCAGATAAAGCAAATTATTTATAGAACTACCTATACAGCTTTAATCTCACTTAACACCTTAATTGGAGGTGCCTAAAAAATATTTGATAAACCAAAACTTATTTCGGATTTTGATTGAGAACAAATATTAAATAAAAGTCAAATAAATTTATACTTGAAAAGCCCCTGGATGTATAGGAAGACATCTGGGTAAGCTAAGACGCCACATTGGTAGTTTAAGCACGTTCAAGAAATCAAATGCTCTCTAACAAGTGCTGCACTAGAGTTTTGCTTAAGGTTTCGATAAAAATATTTTAAAAAAATAAATAAAAGAAAACTGCACTTATTTAAAATCGTGTTAACAGTGTTAAGGAAGTAAACGAATGTTTAATGTTATTGTAATGCTTTAGAAAGCGTAAGAATATCAATTCTTTGGTAGAATACAATGTTATCCTTAAATTTAAAAAACATTCTTAATACACTGTAAAGCTATACCACTCAGCAAAGGCAATGATAATGAATATACCATGATGCTGGTCTACCGTGGCGACTTTGCCTGTAAATCTGTTTTGATGTAGATCAAGTTATCCCTGTAAAATTCTGTAGCTTCAATGTAGAGAGGCACATTTTGAATGGCAAAATACAGCTAAGCTCAGCTAATTCTAATTAAGTCAAATAGTTCCTCCCTCATGGTTTTCAAGCAATCAATATTCCTTTAGTGTAAGGAATATTGATTAGTAGTAAGCGTGTGGAAAGGTAAAGAATTCGGAAAATTTAGATAACTTAGAAGAGAAGGTTATGAAAGTATGGATTAGAAGTATACAATTGTTATTTTATTTATATTCTATAACGCTCGTAACAATATATTTATGGGAGCTTATTATATTGATTATACAGTTAATAAAACTAAAGCAGTCATTATCGAACAATATGTGTTTTCATGTTTTCCATTGTTACTTTATTTTAATAAATATTTTTGTATTTGTATTATATAAGCATATGAACCTATTGTTTTGTTTAACGTCTTATGCAAGTGGTATTATTATAAAGGCAAGTAGCTGTTGGTACGTGTGGGTTTAGGTAATTAGTCCCAAAATTTTATATTGCGCTGTTCGTTTTTTAATAATAATAAAATATTTATTTAATTTGTATGTTATTGATTTAACTTCGAAAATTGTATTAGTTTAGTTCAGTTTTCAAGTTCTTTTAATCAATAAGTTCAAAATACATCCAAACTATATCATAATCAATCTTATCATGTCCAAATACAGTAAACAGCCTATTTTGAATATTACCACCCCAAACATCATAAACATTGAAGTCCGCGTTAGCATTTAAATTAATGCAAATAAATGAATATTATGCCAAAATATCGACAGCGAACTTTTGGCGGCACTATTGAGGTTGTCCCGGCCACAGTCCACTACTGCCCCGTCATAATAATTAACCTAATTTACTAAGTTTATTCGAATTTCAACTATTTACATAAAGTTAGGCTTTAGTGGTAATTACAGAGCGTAGTCCGGCTAACAGGGACGCGTAACGACGCAGCTGTGTGGCAACCCTAACAATGAACAGCTTTTGTTTTGGCAACAGAATTTAAGGACTCACCTTTATAAAGAAGCTTGCGCTGCGACTTTGTTCACGAAAATTGACCCCTGCTTGGTAGCTAAATAAAATTGTTGCATTGGTTTTGTGAAGAAAAATCTTTTTTCAATTTCTATAATTTTAAAATATTCGTTAGAGCGTGGCAAAGAGAATCCACAAAACAGGACACGAAAAATTCCAAAATGATTGTTGGAAGGTTAATGTCATTAATAATATTTTTTAAAATAAATAACCCTTATACCTATACAAATACGCTCACCATCATTATCACTGCTATCACTAATCCATCTGCCAAGCGAGGAGACCATGGAAACACTTTACTCTATCAGTGAAGAAATTCATAGGTTTTTTGGATCCGTTTGGACCCGTTTGGTGTAATGGTTAAGACGTCGGCTTCTACACCAAGGGTTCTGAGCTTAGATCCAGACAGTACAATAATGTGTGTGCTTCAACATGACTGTTTGTATTGGTTTTCCATTTATTTACAAAAAAAAAAAGTAATAAGTTTATCCGTTGTTTAGTACCTATATTAAAGGCTAATGTTTAATTTGGGATTAGATGACACTGCATGAAAGCTAAACTGGCTTATTAAAGTACAAACATTCAAACTTTATGAAGTAGCCTTGATAAAACAAGTCAAAAAGAACGTAATGCCGTGTTTCAGTGTAATAATCAATTATTCTCTAATCGATATACATGCATCATTAACAAATTAAAAAAAGGCAGCTAACCCAAAACGTCTAGCTGGTCAGACGTTGTAATTAACTTAATTAACTAAGTGTATTCGAGTACCGACTGTCCATGTGAAGTTGAACCGTAATTACAGAGGGCAGCCCGTAACGACTACCCGCATTTACAAAAATGTATTTAAGTTGTTCATAAGTAATTGGGAACGATTTTGATTTTAATAATAGGGGTTTCGGTTAAAATTAGTTCTTTTATAATTTAAGGTTATGTTAAAAAGTTTGAACCTTTAACCTTTGAACGTTGCAAAAAGTATAGATTCGTGATATGCTCACAAAACAATCGAAAATAGTGTTCCAAATGCAGAGACAGCACATATTTCGAATGAGTGCGAACCTAAACATAGAGCCTGCAACTGTATTTTCTTTGGTGGTTCGTTTTTGAGGCACGGGTGGCGTATCTACCTTTATATACACAGAATATCATTGGTTGCTGTTGTGTTTATGCGAGTGACTAGCGATAATACAACCATCGGGTAGACATCAATAAAATTCGAATCTATTCAGTCTATTGTCACGATCACATAGAGATAAACTTGATATGTATATTGGCAACGCAAGTTTCATCATCCATCATTGCCAGTTAGTGTTGACAACGTAGACTTACTATGTTGTTAACACTTACTAGCAATGATGATAATTGAAATGTTAATTAATGACTATTTATAAGTAATTCTGACTTTTGCAATGACTAATTTATTAAACTGTGCAAGCCGTGGCAGTTTTAAGCCCATAGTGAAAGGTATGTTCAGGAACTCCATCGGCCTTGGTAATTTTCTTACTGTTACGATATTGTCAATTTTCTTACTGTTGAAAGAAACCCATTATGTTTGGACCACCACAGAGAATACAGGCAAAAAATGTATCATTTTAGGTACATTTATAAGACAAAAAAACTTCAAATGCGAAAATAATTGTTATCCTAGACGTTATTTCACGATTTACAAGGTCAGCTCAAATAAAACGAGAGCTAATAATTTAAGTCAAATAAGCCCCAATTCGAACATTTTGTAAGCCTTGAAAATCCCCATTAACATTTTAAAGGCAAAACGCTGAATCGTCTTTCACTCACGCAGCAACGGAGAAATAGATTAATGGTACATATAAAGACAGTGCCATTTATTGAGTGAGTAAATGAAAGACGAAAATAAAGGGCAAAGCAGTAAATGATTATATTTTCTTAAGAAATAAAGACGTTTTTATATGGAAAAATATTTAATTGAAGTACACAGTTGTTCCTGAAACCCAGCCAGCGGTCATGTTATAATTTAATACATAATAAAATCCTATATACATCTAGCCCTAAGTTAAGCGTGACTGAATTATGGGTACTTAACAGGGGAGGCTCACTACGCGGACGGCGCAGATTTGAAATTCCTTAGTAAAGAATGTGATATTTATTAGGATTTAACTATTTTTCCATTTAAATACATGACCTGTATATTTTCAGTTTTGTAAACGATATTGATATAACAGCTGTATTTGTGTTTTCTATGTATAATATGTATGTATTTACAAAAACAAATTATATAAGTATGTTTATCCGTTGTTTAGTACCCATAATACAGGTTTCACGCTTAACTTGGGGCTAGATAGCGCTGTGTGAATGTCAGTGGATATTTATTTATTTTCAAAAAAGATATCTCAAAAATTAGCTGTTCAAAAATAATACAACCCAATAGTTGATGTAAATATAACAAGATTGATTAAGCATTTTTGGGACGAGACCAGAGTATATTCTACACACATAAAAGTGAACAGATTATACCAACCAGCATTTAATCCGATTAATAACATACACAACTTGATATATACATGTCTTACACACCACCTGCATCGGGCACCAGTCTCTCACGTTGATAAGGGTCTTGAGATTTGTACCTTAGTTTAATTCAAGTCATATATTTTACGTTGTCGAGAAAAGCTATTTCGATTTATTTTGCTTCAAATTCAGTTAAAAACAAATATGCCAGGTTTAGAAATAAGTGAATGCGGAATGATATTTTTTTGTTGTCTATTAAAACGATGTCAAAAATACGTTTCTTACGAGTTAATTGTATTCATGATGATGAAATTATTGTACAATCATTCTGATACTTCAGGTAAGAAACCGAGATTGCAATTGTTAAATGTTATGATCATCATCATCATCAGCTCATTAAACGTCCCCACCGAGGGGCACGGGCCTATCCGTAATAGCCTTAGCTGTCCACGCGGGCCCAGTGCGGGTTGGTCGACTTCACGCACAAACTTTGAATCTCTTCGCAGGCGTGCGCAGGTTACCTCACGATGTTTTCCTTCACCGTAAGAACGTCGGATATCGTACATATATTTTTGAAAATTCGAAAACACATTGATACGTGGCTGCATTTGAACCTCAGCCCTCCCGGTAGGAAGGCAACAGTCCACACCATTGAGCCACGGACGCTCACTTATAATAATGCGATCAATTTTGGCCAGTTTGATCGCCCTTTTATTTGCCATCCAGAGGTCCCGGAAACTGCACGAAGATGTACAGTTCGAGCAAGACAGGGTGTTCCATTGTCTGAGAGGCACCGCAGTCACTCAAACGGCTCTGGAATATTCCTGTCTTACCCGATTTTCACGGCACCGGCCAACACCTGCCTGCAGTCTACTCACAATTTTCCAGACTGCCTAGGGAAAATCAATTTCAATCTTATATACATATTCTATACACTTTACATACGCCTGATATTTTTGGCTATCTAAGAATGCTTTAAGAATTTGCGATCAATATGAAATAGAACCTTCCAAGTATGTTTATTTAGTGATCTAAATAGTTTATATACTTATCTTGGAAGATTGATTATTTTAAACGAGTTTTTATCAAATATGTCAATATACTCTTCAAATGAAATAAATCACACAAAATTACTTTTCGATGTGATTTCCGCGATATTATAACCCAATACCCTCGGATCACGCAGTAACCTACAACCAAAGTCTAAACCACTAGACCAAGAAGATACTTCGTTAAGAAAAGTATACGAACGCATTAATGAGGCAAAGAACAATTTAAAGGAGGCTGTTTACAAACGGACGTACAAGGAAGCGTTATAATCTAATCACACACAGAACACAGAAGGGTCGGTATTAAAATTAATCTTATTAACGAGGGATTTTTCGGAGCTCACAAACGGGGAGAGTATAAGCTGT